>JAMPIV010017041.1:0-142782 GCA_024509875.1 Oreohelix idahoensis
TCACTAGAAAAATAATACCAACTATAAATTAAGCACTCTGGACACAGAACTAGTTTAGAATGAAATAGGCGATTAAACACTTTATCACTACACACAATACTAAATATATAATATTAATATACCTCAAACACAGAAGTACTAAGAACTTAAACCACTTCGACCAAACTAAAGGCCATCTCTATTAACAGAGATTATTTAGAAATCGAACGAAGGTTAGTTCTGTCTTTACTGCGAAGTTACTGAGTGAGAATGAAAATAAAGTTTCAAACTCGGGACAATATCTTAAAATCAGACAAAGGGCCCCAACTTATTTCGCCAAGCGAAATTATCTCCCTACTCCCAACATTTACGTCAGCTTAACGCGTGTCGTAACTGCCACCTACTGACCAAGATGTACGCGTGTCAGTTTCAAATCCCAGACAGCCTGTCTCCCGTGCGGAGCGATTTTTTCACGCTACGCCCGGTTTTTTCTAACGAAAAACCTCATGCGTTTCTGCAAACTGTAGACAGCTGTCTCGTTCCTGCACTGTGAGGATGCCGGGTTTGACATTTTACGCTAGTGTCAGGTGAAAAATGGTAGACCAAAAGTCTGTTCTATGTCCAGCGAAACGAATTTTTCGCACATACTCGTCTACCTGCGCGACTGACATCTGTGTAATAGAATGCTAGTGCGATTCTCAGTTTTGAGAAAAGAACAGGTAAAGTTTGCGAATTTGGAAGGAAATATATTTCGCAAACGAATGGATGCAAAATATACAGGAAAAGGAAATAATGAGAGATAACAAAATTAAAGAATTCGGGTGAAAGAATAGGAAGACGCTATAGGCAATTTAATGATCAAAACCTACGTGACAATCTTTGACATGTGTTAACGTTAGAAGATTGGGATGATCTTTGATATGTGTTAACGTAGATGATTGTTGTGCCTTCATAGGAACGTTTAAACAAATGAGGGGAAACCCGAGGCCTATAAACAGTAAATTCATAATACACAAAAGTATGTTTCCGGTTCTCGTGAGAAATAAAGAGTTAGAAGACTAGATAACAGAAAAATAACAGAAGTGATAGGCTTACCGGGAATCGAACCCAGAAAGGTCGAGAAAAACTGCAGAAGTGATTGCGTCTATAATTAGTCTGGGTCGTCCTTAGGTACATATCCGGGTTATGTGAGGGAATCGTGCTAGACCTCTACCCACGAAGCATTATTTTGTGATGCCTAGTCGGCAGAGAGAACGGTAACGATTCGCCACGTAGCTAGGCGGTGGTGTCGTTCGGAAGGTACAGGGTCGATTCCCGGTAAGCCTATCACTTATGTTGTTTTCCTGTTGTCTAGTCTTCTACTTCTTTATTTCTCACGAGTGCCTGAAACACATGACATTTGTGTATTATTTATTTATTCACTGACTTCATAGGAATAGACACAAGCATGACAAGCAAGAAGACCCCGACAACAAAACTGGAAGTGAGAAATAATTCTAGCAAGAGAAAAGTCAACAGATAATTAAAGCATGAGATGAAGATTAGGCAAACCAAATGTAATGGATATATAACATTATGTTGAAAGTCATGATAGAAGGAATGGTGATTAAGCAAACCAAATGTAATGGATATATAACATTATGTTGAAAGTCATGATAGAAAGAGTGGTGATTAGGCAAACCAAATGTAATGGATATATAACATTATGTTGAAAGTCATGATAGAAGGAATGGTGATTAAGCAAACCAAATGTAATGGATATATAACATTATGTTGAAAGTCATGATAGAAAGAGTGGTGATTAGGCAAACCAAATGTAATGGATATATAACATTATGTTGAAAGTCATGATAGAAGGAATGGTGATTAGGCAAACCAAATGTAATGGATATATAACATTATGTTGAAAGTCATGATAGAAGGAATGGTGATTAGGCAAACCAAATGTAATGGATATATAACATTATGTTGAAAGTCATGATAGAAAGAGTGGTGATTAGGCAAACCAAATGTAATGGATATATAACATTATGTTGAAAGTCATGATAGAAGGAATGGTGATTAGGCAAACCAAATGTAATGGATATATAACATTATGTTGAAAGTCATGATAGAAGGAAATGGTGATTAGGCAAACCAAATGTAATGGATATATAACATTATGTTGAAAGTCATGATAGAAAGAGTTGTGATTAGGCAAACCAAATGTAATGGATATATAACATTATGTTGAAAGTCATGATAGAAGAATGGTGATTAGGCAAACCAAATGTAATGGATATATAACATTATGTTGAAAGTCATGATAGAAGGAATGGTGATTAGGCAAACCAAATGTAATGGATATATAACATTATGTTGAAAGTCATGATAGAAGGAATGGTGATTAGGCAAACCAAATGTAATGGATATATAACATTATGTTGAAAGTCATGATAGAAAGAATGGTAATTAGGCAAACCAAATGTGATGGATATATAACATTATGTTGAAAGTCATGATAGAAGGAATGGTGATTAGGCAAACCAAATGTAATGGATATATAACATTATGTTGAAAGTCATGATAGAAGGAATGGTGATTAGGCAAACCAAATGTAATGGATATATAACATTATGTTGAAAGTCATGATAGAAAGAATGGTGATTAGGCAAACCAAATGTAATGGATATATAACATTATGTTGAAAGTCATGATAGAAGGAATGGTGATTAGGCAAACCAAATGTAATGGATATATAACATTATGTTGAAAGTCATGATAGAAAGAATGGTGATTAGGCAAACCAAATGTAATGGATATATAACATTATGTTGAAAGTCATGATAGAAAGAATGGTGATTAGGCAAACCAAATGTAATGGATATATAACATTACGTTGAAAGTCATGATAGAAAGAATGGTGATTAGACAAACCAAATGTAATGGATATATAACATTATGTTGAAAGCCATGATAGAAAGAATGGTAATTAGGCAAACCAAATGTAATGGATATATAACATTATGTTGAAAGCCATGATAGAAGGAAATGGTTGTAGGCAGACATTTATTCCAGCTATAGATGTAATATTTTATTCAAATTGTCCATGTCATCATTTATACCACTTATTTATTCCAAAAACATTCCGATTACGAATGCCAACATTTATGCCTATTATTGATGCCAACATGTATTCCAATTAAGGATGCCAGCAGTTATTCCAATATTTAATGGCAGCAATAATTCCAATTACGGATGCCAGTTTTTTCTAATTATGCATACCAACATTTATTCCAATTATGGATAGACTACTCTCCTATTTCTTCACACCAGCTCTTCAGTGAGTCAAATACTCACGACGTGCATGTCCGTTCTTTGAAAAAGAGTAAGTTGGTTACAACGCGGCTTCTGAAAACCTTACTAATCCAACTATATGTACTTGATTTTTACATAGCTTTATTCTTAATACTATACGATTAATCTCTGAAGAATTTCTGTTGGATTTTCCTTTATCTTTGCCGATTTATTCTGCTGCGTTTAGCTCGTAAGTCATTATAAAAGCTGCAGGTCTGTTGCTAGGAAAGTCCACAGTCTTTTCCAGGTTAATACGGCAGCCTCATAGTATTAACTTCAGCTCTGTACCCTCTGGCCTAGTCTGGCCTTTTTGCCCACAGTGAGACGTTTCCACGCATGCCAAATCATCATATGCATGCTTCGTAGGTCGGAATCTTTGAATAGAAATGTGATAGTATAGCGCTGTTCTATAGCTGACGAGACAAGACTGTACGCCACATTTTTAAAAATAACGACCATTGGCACATTTTTAGTCTAGGAAAATCTTCAGGCCTGGAACCTGGAATGAACACGGGAAAACTGCATGTATGGCAGCAGAAATGGGGAAGTACAAGATTGATATCCTAGGTGTTATATATAATGATAATTATGGTGGATGTTTTTATGGTGAAGAAGGTGAGTGTGTGGTTTGGGACAGTCACTCACAGTAGCGCACACACCAAGTCATGGAATGGTGTAACGTCTGATGATATTTTAACCATGGTTTATTACAATTATAACATCACGTAGATCTAGACGAATACAGTTACATCGAAACATGAATCTTCATAATGCAGTTAACATACGGCCCATACACATCCTGGCCTACAAAATCTCTACTCCTCACATCAGTGCACAAATACTGCATCTACGGCAGATATATAATAATCAAGGCCTACAAAATCTCTATACTTCACATCAGTGCACAAATACTGCATCTACGGCAGATATATAATAATCAAGGCCTACAAAATCTCTATACTTCACATCAGTGCACAAATACTGCATCTACGGCAGATATATAATAATCAAGGCCTACAAAATCTCTATACTTCACATCAGTGCACAAATACTGCATCTACGGCAGATATATAATAATCAAGGCCTACAAAAATCTCTATACTTCACATCAGTGCACAAATACTGCATCTACGGCAGATATATAATAATCAAGGCCTACAAAATCTCTATACTTCACATCAGTGCACAAATACTGCATCTACGGCAGATATATAATAATCAAGGCCTACAAAATCTCTATACTTCACATCAGTGCACAAATACTGCATCTACGGCAGATATATAATAACCAAGGCCTACAAAATCTCTATACTTCACATCAGTGCACAAATACTGCATCTACGGCAGATATATAATAATCAAGGCCTACAAAATCTCTATACTTCACATCAGTGCACAAATACTGCATCTACGGCAGATATATAATAATCAAGGCCTACCAAATCTCTATACTTCACATCAGTGCACAAATACTGCATCTACGGCAGATATATAATAATCAAGGCCTACCAAAATCTCTATACTTCACATCAGTGCACAAATACTGCATCTACGGCAGATATATAATAATCAAGGCCTACCAAATCTCTATACTTCACATCAGTGCACAAATACTGCATCTACGGCAGATATATAATAATCAAGGCCTACAAAATCTCTATACTTCACATCAGTGCACAAATACTGCATCTACGGCAGATATATAATAATCAAGGCCTACAAAATCTCTATACTTCACATCAGTGCACAAATACTGCATCTACGGCAGATATATAATAATCAAGGCCTACAAAATCTCTATAGCCCTGCGCAGGCATACATTATCCAAAAAACACCTTAGGGCTGACCACCTCAGTCAAAAACCCTGCACACACTGAACCCACGGGAACACACCCCGTTCACACAGTCACGAGAATCTACTGTTCTCTTAACACTGCTCTCAAAAATCCCTGCGGACACTAGCCGCGAGAGCTATTCACACATCACTTAAAACCAGTACAGAAACAGTTCATTATGACCAGAGTTCACCTGCTATCTGACATACTGTCTTCCACGAAACTAAGAGGAGATATCTTTAAACAAATCCATACCAATCTGTAAGCAAGTACTCTAACCCAAAATTAACTCTACTCAACACGTATTTCCCAAGATCATTTCCCTTTCATCACATCTGCACTCATCAGTTTGCCACACTCCCAGGGAAAAAAAAATGATTATATCATTTTTTTTTGTTGAAAATTAACTCCCAAAAATTTAACGGTCAATGAAGTTATATCAGATACCTCTTAAATTAATTCCCAAAAATTTTAAAAAAATTAATGAAGTTCTATCAATTACCTACAAAAATATACCTATGACAAGAGAACATAGCACATCTACAAAAATATCATCAATAAATGTAAGATAACGACTAAATCATCCAACATAATCATTCAAACATACCAAAATAAAAATTAATCTAATACACAACCCAAGTTAAGTATACATAGTACAAACTAAACAGAAAATAAATTATCATACGAGAAAAGACAAAATATGAAATGGGAATATGATAAGAATCAAATAGAATCATAAGATGACAATGAAGACAACAATTCCATACATGTAAAACAAATAGAATTATAAGAACCAATTACATTATCTAAAGTTATATAATTAACTTAACACTACAAAGAATGAAAGTATAAATAGCGTAACACGAAAAAAAAAAGTATACAAGAAGTATGAATTACATCAAAGATGAAACACGGAAGCATAAACAAAATATCAGACAATATTGAAAAGACAACAGACAAGATGTAAAGAAATGACGAATAGTCAACAAAGAGAGATGACAGTAAAGATGCAAATGTAAAGAAAGTTGGTAACAACACCTAACAATAACTATCTAAATGTAACAACGTATTGTAAAATACAAAAATGCTAAAGTATATTTATATACTAACACAAAAAAGAAAGCTTAAGACAAGCAGAGCATAATAAGTAATTTAACTAAGTTATAAACTTATACATAACCAAAAATAAATTACATCAAATATCACCCAAACAAAAAATATTAACGCTAACACAAGTTTTGCATTGACACATAGTCAAGCGCTAACTACCAAAAAATACATCCAAACATTAAAACATTTTCAGAGAATTAATGTCACTACATAATAGTAACCTTAACATACAATCTAGCGCTGGCGCAGAAAAAAATAAATATCACAATGTCCAAAACACATTTTTCAAAAAAGGTACAATACAAAAAATGTTTCTTAACGTTAGGTTAAATAAAAATAGTATTTTTATTTCTAAGTAATATGTAGCTATAATTAATAACTAACAATTAAATTAGCTGAGTAACATAAAAATAATCTTATCTTTAAATAGACACACATCAAAACGTGTAAGTTTTTTCTCTTCTTTTTAAAAAAAAAATACATCAAAGAAACGTCACATTGGGTAATACACTGTTGAACTGCTTACAAAGTTATAAATATATAAGTGTAATATTATTTTATCTTAACTATGTATTATAATCAGATATCTAAATTCTTTAAATGAACAAGAGTATCAGCCGTCGCTGTTAATTCTACCCACTTAATTTAATAGGAAATTTAAGTTAATTCTAGCTGACAAAAAATCGAATCGTTTAAATTATCAAATGTCATAATTTAGAAAAAATGAAAACCAAGTTTCAGAATACGTCCTTAACTTCAACGCAAAATCATTAATAATACATACAAGTTATGTTTAAAATTACCTTTCACTAAACAATTAATTCAAATAATTTGTATATAAATATGTTAACTAAACATGGTATGAAACCCATGATGAAAAACAAACCCAAAATTTTAAGTAGTGAATAAACACTCAGGACTATCTATGAAAATGACTATTACATTGTCTCAGTAAATAAGTTTGTGCATAGAAATTATTTAATGCATAATTAAAATACAGTCATATAAGTAACAACCAACAAATAATTATGGCAATCAAATGTTACAAAGATTACATAATATTCTATTAACCACATATAAAGTTCTATACTAAAGAATACAATAACATTCAGTGTTTGTAAACAGAACAAAAAAATAAACAGGACCTTTGAAAAAAACAAAACAAAAAATTCCTTCGAGGTCTTGCGAACATCTCATCAACACGCAAGGTGACATCATGACACGGTGGGTTAACGTACTGGCTAGGCTCGCTTGAATGGATAAATGGTACATAGTGATCTATATCTCTCCCAGGTAATGTAAAATTAGAATGGTGATTCCCCTCGCAAAGTCGCTCGCTGTGAGACAATACAAATGAAAATATCTATTTTAATCCATGGTAAGATTATGAGGAAACATGGAAAAGTTCACTACACAATTACCCGAACTCCGTGGTGTAAGGTTGTGGCCCTCCTGCGATGTCAACAACTCTCGTCACATAGCAGACAACATAGACGTCCCAGGGACAACCTGACCTATAATTCACAGCTGTCAGTGCGGTAGGCTGAAAAAAATTTACTACCTTCACAAGACCGAGATGATCTCTCAAATCTATCAGCATGACAAGCAAAAGCATTTAAGAACCTATTACCGTTCCTATTACTCTGATTGCTAATAATCTTGCTCTTATGTGGAGCACAGTTAACCTGGTTGCGATCTGTATAATTTCTTTTGAGAGCATTGTTATTTGCTCTATTAACACCGTTGTACTGATTTAAATCCCAGTTACAATAGTTATTTTTAATACTTCTTCCCAGATAACAATGTCCATCAGATAGAACTGGCTTTTTAGCAGGAAAATTATTACTAGACTGATGAACTTTCATATAATTACTTCTGCTATAGTTTTCAAAACTTTTAGAATCACAATGTTGAGATCTGTCACATTTTTTCTTGTTTTTGGGAGAAGAAACGTTACCGTAGGATGAACTCCCTTGGTACTTTATAACCTTAGGGTTATGTCTCCTATCAAAACTATTTTTTTCTTTGCTTGTGGCAATGCGTTTAAAAAATGAGTCACACTGCCTTGACTGGGTATGACTAGAAGGTTTGACAATCTCTTTATTTTTTTGCACAACATTTGTTTCCTTCATGGAACAAGCAGTAGTATGTTTGTTACTTGTAACCAATTTATCAGATCTGTCAATAAATACGCTGTTCGTTTTTAACACACTGACTTGAGATTTAGCACTGTTTCTTTCCTTATCTACAGAACTGGATATTACTGTAGAATTCTCTTTGTTATTCTGCCGCCAGCAATCATTATCATTGGAATCATCTGTATTGCGTGAGAAGTTATATCTCCCACGGAAAGATCTATGTCCACCATTTTTGACCGTAGAATCCGCAAAAAGTGTAGAAGGCTGGCTTTTTGCTTTAGTGCTCTGATGATAAGCAACTTTCTGTCTATCCCTGTCACCATTGACAGAAGACCACATATTGCTATTCAATACTACGTCAAGCAGACCATATATTCTTCTTCTTGCTTCTGCAATCTCAATGTCTCTAAGTGCAATCTGTTCACTTAATTTCTTGTTTAAACTCTCCGCTTTTAAGACCTTGCAGCTTTCCTCTGCTAGCAAATTTTCAATCTTAATCAATTTGTCTTTCTCCACCATTAACTCTTTCACTCTCTCTTTATCAACCCTCTCAATCTCAATATCATGACTATTCGTAAGCCTATCAACCTTCTCTAGGGATATAGTATTCTTTTCTTTAATTTGGCGACCACAAATCTCATCGTCACTTAACAGATCAATAAGTGTTTCATTACACAACTTCTCATATTTCTTAATCTGAACTTCTAATTTTCCACAAATCTCCGTCTTCTCTTGAACTTTTTGAGTCAGATTTCTAACTTCGCCATTTTTTTTCCCCATCTGAGCTTCCATCTCTTTAATTTTGCACAATGCCGAGTCTAATTTTGCTCGAACACAAGCAAGCTCAGAATTAGATTTACATAAATCACCTGTAAGTTTAGTTACTTTTTCCTGTAGCTTATTCACTTCAGTAGTACTTTTTAAGCAACTTTCCCTTAGCTCCTGTGTAGCCCAAGACAGTTTACATGTTGTTAGATGTGTAGTGCGAGCGTATGATGAGTTGAGTGTGGGTGCGAATGAAGACGCGAATGTGTTTAGGCTCGTATAGATGTAGATCCTGCAACCCATACTCTCACATGCAGTAATCAAGGATGCTTTGACACTGCAGGCATGTTTCAAGACATTTATTGACGGGAACACACATAATATCAACAGGAACAGTCAGTGTAACAAGGTCATGCTGACCTGACATCGATAGGTATACATTTGGCATTCAAAAAGGTAAACATCAGAATAGACGTGCATGGTCAATAGCAAAGTTCTTCAATAATGACAGTTCGTAGCGTCGCCCTTGGCGTCTCTGACTAAACGCGTCAGATGCCTTAGTTACCTTGACACATAGGTGCAACTTGGCACTCCCGCCAATTGCACATATCAGGCTGTAGTATAATAGCCGAAAGCACAGGCCTCGTTCTGACGTCGGCCGTGTACTTCTGTTAAATAGGTTATCATCAACCCTGCAGTAATACTTATTGTAGATAGAAGTTCCGCCAATCTGCGGCTCCCACAATATATCTTCGTCACTGGATTTCTGGACAATATAAGACTAACAGTCTTGGATGGCTACCTCGAGCACAAATATATAAGTTCTGAAATGGCGGATCCGTGAACTGCTGTTCACCCTAGGTAATCCTTTACATGTTCTGCCACCGAAAAGCGTAATAATGCATAAAGGTCGGTATTACCTGGTAAATGAATCCTCAGAACTACACAAGGAATTCTGTCGTCATCCCGACGCACAGAGATTCACTGGGGAAAACTGCCATAGCAGTTACTTCGAAGATTCTCCCCGAAAAAACAATGGACTCTTGGTCCCTTCAGAAAAAACAGGACCTCCCGGCTTCCCGGAAGTATATCTCACTCCCGCTTAAAAAAACCTTCCCATAGGCCTACGCCCGAACTGACAACCTCTGACCCTAAAGGTCAAACACAATGAATGAATAAACAAGGGAAGACAACCCCTAATCAACCTGACATCGCAGGTAAAGACACAATTATACTTATGATACAAACATAAGCAAATAACTTGACAGATGACTCCGTCGAAAATGACAGCAACATTACTACCACCCCCCTGTAAAAAAAAAAAATGCAATTTTTTTTTTTTTTAATATGTTCATGAGCAAGATAGCACCAGTATCACTTCTGTGCTCATGCAAACAATGAACCTAATATCAGGTACAATAGAAGAGGGTACAAATCATCTCCCAACATAAGAGAAAATATTTCCTTTAAACCAAACAAACTAAGGGATACCATTCAAGAAACCTAAGTTGCTGGCAATACCAATCATATATCAAACATTACTAAATAATATAATCATAGCAATATACAAATGTCAATGCTATTTTAGCAACATATCACTGATGGATGGACAAAATGAAATTTGTTAAATTATCTAAACATCATCCAAATACATTTGTATTACAACATATTATGATATTAAGGACAGACCTAAGTCTGAAAATATATCAGGAAAAACTAGGACACAAGATTTAACTGGAATCATGTGGGCATCTAGACAATATGTCCGCCATCACATTATCCGAACCACGGATAGCTCGCACCGTGAAATGGAAAGGCTGAAGAGCAATAGCATAACGAGTAGATCTCGAGCTCTTCAAATCCTTACTTTGCATAGCCGTAAGAGCTTTTTGGTCGGTTTCCATAAAGAAATGCGCGCCCAGAAGGAACCTTTGTAGCTTAAGAATGGACCAAACCATAGCCAACAATTCACGGTCCAAAACCGAGTAATTCCTTTCTGCCGCATTCAGCTTCCTAGAAATATACATTACAGGATGCAGAGTTCCTGAATATTCCTGCATTAGTGCCGCTCCAATGCCAGTGGAAGAGGCATCACTACGAAGGACAAAAGTCTTATCAATCGTCGGTAGTCTTAAGATAGGATGAGATGAGAACAAATTCTTAACCTGATCCAATGAAGATTGGCATTCTTGGGACCAACGCACCATATTAGGAGAACCTTTTTTCAATAACGTTGAAAGTGGTGCCATAATGGAGGACAGATTCTCAATGAATCTTCCATAGAATTGTATCAATCCCAAGAGACTACGCACTTGCTTTTTTGTCTTCGGAACCGAGATATTTAATATCTTTGAAATGTTTTGGTCCTCTGTCTTCAACAGACCATGACCAACTCGATGACCTAGGAAGGAAATTTCACTAAACCCAACAAAAGCTTTAGAGGGTTTAGCAGTCAAACTATGCTCACGTAGAGTAGATAGCAATTCCTTCAGACCCCCATAGTGTTCTTCCCAAGTATCGCTGAAAAGACAGATGTCGTCTAAATATGCAATGACATCTGCACGATCTGATAGAATTCGTCGCATCATGCGTACGAAAGTCGCTGGGGCGTTCATAAGCCCGAAAGGCATAAAATTCCATTGAAACAGACCCCTAGGTGTCGAAAAAGCAGTGAGAGGTTTGGCGTGTTCCGTCAATGGGACTTGCCAATAACCTTTCGACAAGTCTAGTTTAGTAAAGAATTTAGCTTTAGAAAGTCTAATAAGTAGATCATCTAATAACGGCATAGGTTCAGCATCGAACTTCGTAACTTGATTTAATTTGCGATAATCAACGCAAAGACGTATGTTATTGTCTTTCTTTCGAACAATAACTATCGACGAAGAATAAGCTGAAGTGGATGGTTCAATTATTTGTAGTTGAATCATTTCATCCAATTCTTTCTCGACTTGTGCTTGAAAATGAATAGGTATTGGGTATGGTCTTACTCTGATCGGATTACGATCAGTAAGTATGATGTCATGTTCTATGACATCTGTGTGTCCAGGAATGTCGGTAAGGACATCCTGATATGATTGTAACGTAGAGGATACTTGACGTTGTTCCTCAAAAGACAAGTTGGAAGAGACTGTAACGTCTCTCCACGATTCCGTTGAAGTAAGTGGAATCGCAGGAAGAGGTAAGTTCACGTCAGAAAAAAATAGTTTCCTCATCCTGTATAACGGACAGGGATGAGATGTGACCATGTTGAACTGGAGAGTCGTCCGTCGCCTGGAAAATAGGCTGTAAATAGTCTGGACGTTCAATAAACTCTGTTAGCATATTTATATGGAAGGTTTTATGCCTTCCATCCACATCGACAATATAGTCGACATCAGAAATTTTCGAGACTATAGTGTATGGACCCTTCCAAGAAATGAGAAGTCTATTCTCTCTTGAGGGCAGTAAGACATATGCTTTGTCTCCAGGACAAAGTTGACGTAGGCGTCTTTTCTTATTAGCAAATCGCCTAGCTTTTTCTTTCGCAAATTCGGAAGATGAAGTTGCTAACCTGCACGATTCGATAATCTTTTCCCTAAGAGCTATAACATATTCATATGACGATTGTGTATCATCGTCGATATTATCGGAAGTTATCAAATCGTGTAACAAGGACATTGGCCCGCGCGGTTGCGCGCCAAAGACAAGTTCGAAAGGAGAAAACCCTGTATGCTCGTTGGGAACCTCTCTATAGGCAAAGAGGACTGCAGGTAAAACCCTGTCCCAATCTTCAGGATGATCCTCCGTTATCTTGCCAAGTAAGTTCTTTAGTGTCCTGTTAAGACGTTCTACCAATCCATTGGACATTGGATGATAAATACTACTGAGAGACCTTTTAATGTCTAGCGTAGCCATTACCTGAGACATAACGTCCGAAATTAACTGAGTGCCGTGATCCGACAGTATTTCTCCGGGGAATCCCAGACGAGAAAATACGAGCCAAAGAGCATCAGCGATATCGACAGTTGATATGCTCTTCAGAGGAATAGCCTCTGGCCAACGCGTGCACATGTCCACGCAAGTGAGGATAAATTGGTGTCCTCTGGCTGACTTAATTTTGAACGGACCAATGATGTCTATAGCCATTTTCTGAAACGGCCGAATCGGAATATCTGCAGCCTGAATAGGAGCAGCATGTCTCGGACCCCTAGACTTGACCTCTTGACAAATTTTGCAAGATCGGCAATAAATTCGGATGTCTTTATTCACGAATGGCCAAAAGAATGACGCAAGGACTCTAGTTTTAGTTCTGGAAAAACCCATGTGTCCCGCACACTGAGAATCGTGTGCATGCCGAAGAATTAAGGCTCTCATACACTTAGGCACAAGAATTTGCGAGTGCATAGACTTGTCCGAGTGTTGTACCATTCGTACCAATATACCATTCTTCATAGTGATATACGATTTGTGATTCGTATTTGATTGGGATCCCCTTTCTTTGCAAGAAGGAAGTATTTCTTCAAAGAAGGATCCTCTTCTTGACGTTTAACAAACGAGTCATGGGAAATCACCAAGTGCTCGTCTTGGCTATCAACTTCATTACTATTATCAGATGAAGTTGGGGGATTAAGAGCTTGAGCTCTTGTCACCACTGCATTGACCGTTTGAATGTTTCTTTCTTCCCAACTAGAAATTTGTTGCGGGGTGCATTCCTTAACCCCATGAATACGACCGATTATAAGATCCGCAATAGGATTAGGAAGAAGACATGCATGGACATCTCCTGTGAAGAAAGGAGTGTCAATCCTAATAATAGCAGTAGGATAGCTTTCCATAGTACCACCAAATGTAACACATTTGATTGTTTTTCCAGTGGCACAGCAAGGATCTATCAGAGACTCCTTAACCCCGACGGTAGTACATCCCGAATCGAAAAGTACTGAGACTAGCCTATCATTTATTAGACCTTTATGTAAGATGAGAGATCCTCTCCCATCATGCGCAACTGTAGCAGGTAGAGCAGGAAGAGGGTGACCACAACTTAGCGTAGATACAGTTGATGAGTCAAACAATGTTAAGCATTGGGGGCATTCAGTTGCTCTCCCAAAATCGAAAGCACAACCAGTGATAGCCCTAGAGTTACCACTATCATTTACTGTATTACAGGCTCCATCAAACTCTTGTTGCGCAGAGTTTGCCTGTTGGTAAGGTCTTTTTTTGTTAAACCTAGGTCTACCTCGATTATCATTTCCCCTGTAATTATTTCGACTATCATTTCCCCTGTAATTGTTATCATATTGCCTATTGTAATCATCATTCCGGTTTGAATCCCGGTTTCTAAATTCACCATCGTCATAATCTTGACGTCGAGAATGATTACCTCGAAAATTTGAATAGTTATTATTTGGATAGCCTTTACGAAAGTGTCTCAAATTATTACCACTAAAATTACGAGAACTACCATCTTGTCTCTCCACTGCATAGACGAAGAACCATCATGTGTTGGATTACTCCGCTTCTGAGTGTAATTTTGATTACTTCCCCTATTCCAATTTTGTTGAGCACCCTGAAATTTTTTTCTGAAATTAGGGCCATATGGTGTTGCCGAAGCAGCTGGCAACCCTTCTTTCACTTTAGAATTGCTAACTGTAGCATGGGGATGTGCTGTGGCATACTGACAACAGTATTCCTCCATTTCTTTTAAGTTTTTAGGCTTACGCTCATGAAGGAATGCAAGAAAAGAATCATTAACAGATGACAAAACCTTATCTCGCAATAATAAGTCCATTAGACCTTCATATGTTTTCTCAATCTGAGACAACTCAACCCATCGTGTAAATGTACGACGTATCTTTGTAACAAAATCAGAGAAATCTACTCCATTTTCTGGCAACATTGTCCTAAAACGAAGACGATAGTCTTCTTGTTTTAATTGGTATTTTTTTAGCAATGCTGCCCTGACAACATCATAATTAGTCCTCTCATGTTCGTCTATTGTCATAAGAGTAGTCACTGTGTCACCTGTAAAAAATGGCATCAGTTGTTCAACATATTTTTCCTTTTTTATGTTATGCGTATCGCACAAAAATTGGAATCTATCTAGATAATCTGCTACGTCATCCTTTAAAGGATTGAAATGAGGCAATTTAATCCTACTAACAAACTCCTTTGTCGTACTCGAAGTTGTTTGCTGAGCACCCGTACTCGCCAATTTCAATTTCTCTAACTCCAAAATTGCGAGTTTTTCATCAAGTTCCATCTTCTGTTTTCTTTCCTCATGTTCCATTTTTCTAATTTCAGCCTCAGCAGCAGCTTGAAGTTTTTTTTCCTCTGCAGCAGCTTGAGCTTGAATTTTTTTGTCTTCCATTTCCATCTGGAATTTTCTTTCATCAGCTGCAGCTTCTGCTTTCCTCTCCTCAGCAGCAGCTTGAGCTTTTCTCTCCTCAGCCTCTCTTTGATACCTTCTTTCTTCAAGTTCTAATCTTCTATTCTCAGCTTCTAGCTTCTTTAGTTCAGCTTCTGCTTTCAATTTAATTTCCTCTTTTTGTTTCTTTTCTTCTGACTTTAATGCAATGGCGAATTGAGCAGATGAATATTCTTCCAATTCTTTACCAGACTTACCAAGGGTCAACCCTTGCTGGATGAAGAAATCCAATGTAGACATTCTGTCTAATGAGATCAGAAACCTGAAAAAAAAAATTAAATAAATTACCTTATCCCACTTCAATGGGAGACAAGTCTGAAATGCTAGACTTGTATACTCACTTCACTTTATTTTACTGTCTTAGTCTTAGACAAAGACTTTGTATGTTCCTCTTGTTTATAATGTACCCAAAAAATCACTTGAGTACCTGTGGGAAAAAAAAAAATTCCCTTATATCCCACTCACTATGGGCACAAGTCTTTTTTTTATAAAGAACTTGAATATGTATTTACCTTGTCTCAATCTTTGTAGATAACAAGTCTTTTATCAAAGAACTTGTATAAATATCTTATATAATATTATTTAACAAACTCTATATGAAGAG
Source organism: Oreohelix idahoensis (assembly GCA_024509875.1). Lineage (NCBI taxonomy): Eukaryota > Metazoa > Mollusca > Gastropoda > Stylommatophora > Oreohelicidae > Oreohelix > Oreohelix idahoensis. The sequence goes on from JAMPIV010017041.1 coordinate 16,171, forward strand.
TCTACCTTATCAATAATATCAAAACATGACCAAGTATGTGTATGTAGACTGTGCATGACAGTAATGTAGTACAACCAAAAAAAAAATACAAAGACAAAAATACAAAACAATACAAATGGCAACACTGTTTTAACCAAAAATGTGTAGAGAAATACACAAGAAAGGAGAGACCTACAGAATACAAACAAAACAAATCGAAAATCAAAACTGAAAAACAGACAAAATATTACAAAAACAACGTTAAGTACAATTACATCACAGCTAACATCAATAGCGACCAATTGTCACTAGCAAATTTCCAAATTAAGAAAATTTGCACCTACAGACCGCTTACAGTAAGCCTCGATCAAGTGGCATATTTACCGTACGACCCACCAACCGAAAAACCCGCAGAAAAATACACCAAAAACAGTAGAAGTGACATAAACATATAGCAATCAATTTCAATGTGTTGCAGAACAAGTTCAGTCACAGCTGAAACTAAAATAAATTTCTTGCTCCTTGCGAACACAGAAACGAAATGTCAAACGCGCACTGAACGTCAAATCCACTGTAACATAAAGTATTCACGAACCAAAGTTACTATGACCTTCTCAAATTAGGGCTTGCACATTGAATGTTTACAATTTCACGTACTGTTTACAGACACTTGACCTCCAACAATGTAGCTTGAATGCTCTGACCTAGAAAAGTCTGTTGTTGAATGAAACGTGTCACAACCCGCAGTACTGTTTACAATAGGAACCCGCCTTCTATGCAGTTATGGTCCACGTAGCAAATGCCTAGTAGTTCACTTCAGTACTTGTCTTGTTATGCTTTATGTAGCATTATAATATAAATGCTCGTACTGTTTATTTGTGTCAACCGTTGATGACCTATATCTGTCCTGTTGTAGCCAAAACTTGCAAGTGTAGAATTAGCGTTGTGTGTTGTTACGGCTGTCCCGTGTGTAGCTTAGACCCACAGATCAGAAGTGTAATGTGTACTTGTCCTTCTTGTAACTTTCTCGACAAAACTGGAGACATCATACATGTAACAGCCAACCAGGAATGTAAATTTCTGGATCCATAAATGTCAACAATAATGTCAAATGCTCGCTCTGTTCTTTTAAAACCCACAGATCTGGTCCATCCGAAATGTAAGTTTCTAGGCCACATTGGCGACAAGAAATGTATCATAAGAGCCCACGTAACTGGTCCACCAGAAATGTAACTGTCTTTTTTTTTTCTTGTTGAGGTGATCACTGGCCCAAGACAGTATACATGTTGTTAGATGTGTAGTGCGAGCGTATGATGAATTGAGTGTGGGTGCGAATGAAGACGCGAATGTGTTTAGGCTCGTATAGATGTAGATCCTGCAACCCATACTCTCACATGCAGTAATCAAGGATGCTTTGACACTGCAGGCATGTTTCAAGACATTTATTGACGGGAACACACATAATATCAACAGGAACAGTCAGTGTAACAAGGTCATGCTGACCTGACATCGATAGGTATACATTTGGCATTCAAAAAGGTAAACATCAGAATAGACGTGCATGGTCAATAGCAAAGTTCTTCAATAATGACAGTTCGTAGCGTCGCCCTTGGCGTCTCTGACTAAACGCGTCAGATGCCTTAGTTACCTTGACACATAGGTGCAACTTGGCACTCCCGCCAATTGCACATATCAGGCTGTAGTATAATAGCCGAAAGCACAGGCCTCGTTCTGACGTCGGCCGTGTACTTCTGTTAAATAGGTTATCATCAACCCTGCAGTAATACTTATTGTAGATAGAAGTTCCGCCAATCTGCGGCTCCCACAATATATCTTCGTCACTGGATTTCTGGACAATATAAGACTAACAGTCTTGGATGGCTACCTCGAGCACAAATATATAAGTTCTGAAATGGCGGATCCGTGAACTGCTGTTCACCCTAGGTAATCCTTTACATGTTCTGCCACCGAAAAGCGTAATAATGCATAAAGGTCGGTATTACCTGGTAAATGAATCCTCAGAACTACACAAGGAATTCTGTCGTCATCCCGACGCACAGAGATTCACTGGGGAAAACTGCCATAGCAGTTACTTCGAAGATTCTCCCCGAAAAACAATGGACTCTTGGTCCCTTCAGAAAAACAGGACCTCCCGGCTTCCCGGAAGTATATCTCACTCCCGCTTAAAAAACCTTCCCATAGGCCTACGCCCGAACTGACAACCTCTGACCCTAAAGGTCAAACACAATGAATGAATAAACAAGGGAAGACAACCCCTAATCAACCTGACATCGCAGGTAAAGACACAATTATACTTATGATACAAACATAAGCAAATAACTTGACTAGTTGCACACAAAACCACGAAATTCCCAAAGTAGCAAATGCGCTAACTCTTTAGCCATCATTAAATGAGGATGAGACTGAAAATTCTCCTCAGCAAACTCTCTTAGAGCTCTTGATGCACAAACCAAAAACCTGTCCATAACATGTGACTCAAGCTCTGGGCTTTTTAATCTCTGACAATCTGTCCCTTCCTGAAACAGATACTCTAATACAGGTCTCATATCCTCCGGATCTGTATCAGAATCCATTGTGACTTGTTTTTACTTAGTCAACCATATATGTCTTAATTAAACTTTCATTATACCAAATCAAGTTTTAGATCTCAAATATTGTATCATCAATCCCTGTACATCATCATATTCTATAATTAATCGATATAATTATCGACAACAACAACAATAGTTATCAATAGAATAGGATAGTGCAGATTGAGGCTCGTTGACATGGACAGAAGTGGCAACATTTACACACAACAAAAGCACTTAACTGAAGGTAATCCTGACCCTTTCGCTAACACACTGGATATCACAAAGTTCTGACGTTAAAACACTCCCCTGCAGAAAGGGAGAAGGACTAAGCTCTCTTGTCTTCAGATCTCTGCCAATGTACAGCATGTCCTCAACAATGCATCAGACGACAGGAACCGATCACAGCAACTCCGCAAGTTGTCATTTGAGGTATAAGTGCAGACGAACTCTCCAAAATACTGCACCTATAGTTGAATCTGCATATGGAAAGACTGGAACAAGCACTGTAACAATTATGGCATCAATGTCGCTATCAGATAACAGCTATTTGATATCGAAACCAACTGATAACGTTAGTTTAGTTGCTACACACGCCAAGATATGAGGATGGATATGCGCAGTCAGCTGATACCTGTGTACTGTTGAATTAAGCCACGCCCACACAGAGCCAAACATAACAACTTTCAGTGTTCCCACTTGTAATGACTGGTCCAGAATCTGACCTAATTTACTCTCTTATCACGCGAATGTAATGTGGGTGTTACGACCCGTTGATTTGGTCCACCAAATGTTATATGTAATTATAATTATGGTGGATGTTTTTATGGTGAAGAAGGTGAGTGTGTGGTTTGGGACAGTCACTCACAGTAGCGCACACACCAAGTCATGGAATGGTGTAACGTCTGATGATATTTTAACCATGGTTTATTACAATTATAACATCACGTAGATCTAGACGAATACAGTTACATCGAAACATGAATCTTCATAATGCAGTTAACATACGGCCCATACACATCCTGGCCTACAAAATCTCTACTCCTCACATCAGTGCACAAATACTGCATCTACGGCAGATATATAATAATCAAGGCCTACAAAATCTCTATACTTCACATCAGTGCACAAATACTGCATCTACGGCAGATATATAATAATCAAGGCCTACAAAATCTCTATACTTCACATCAGTGCACAAATACTGCATCTACGGCAGATATATAATAATCAAGGCCTACAAAATCTCTATACTTCACATCAGTGCACAAATACTGCATCTACGGCAGATATATAATAATCAAGGCCTACAAAATCTCTATACTTCACATCAGTGCACAAATACTGCATCTACGGCAGATATATAATAATCAAGGCCTACAAAATCTCTATACTTCACATCAGTGCACAAATACTGCATCTACGGCAGATATATAATAATCAAGGCCTACAAAATCTCTATACTTCACATCAGTGCACAAATACTGCATCTACGGCAGATATATAATAATCAAGGCCTACAAAATCTCTATAGCCCTGCGCAGGCATACATTATCCAAAAAACACCTTAGGGCTGACCACCTCAGTCAAAAACCCTGCACACACTGAACCCACGGGAACACACCCCGTTCACACAGTCACGAGAATCTACTGTTCTCTTAACACTGCTCTCAAAAATCCCTGCGGACACTAGCCGCGAGAGCTATTCACTGTATGATAAAGGCGCCCAAACTCTTTTTGTTTCCAATTAGTACAATCTTACATCGAGCGAAATTAACGGAATATTATAGCCACTCCTCTTTTATTTTAATTTTTTACCGAACACAATTCGTGCTTGGTCACCGACTCTTTTGGGTTGCCGAGACAAGTTACATTGGAATAGTGTCCAGTTGTAAATTAAAACTAGGAATTTATAGAAATAAAGCAGGAATTTTTTTGTTTAATTTAAAAATGCGTGGTCAATTTTTGTTTAAAAACCCAGAAGCATAACATCATTATGTGGGCAGAACAATTCCTGGGTCTAGAAATTTTTGAAGTGTACGGGGTCCGCTTTCGTAGTACATAAGCAAGACTGATTTCTGGTCAGATCACATACGCCTTCAAGTGGTTAATCAAGTGACCAGATATCATGCGCAGTGACGACCAAAGCCAGCTATTATTTACAACATGCATATTTATTTTTCCATTGTTCACTTTCTATAGTTAGGCACATAAATACATCTTAGTTTATAACTTGTTGGTATCAACTGTGCTGTACGTGTTTTATTGCATCATTGTTGTTTCCGTCTAACCAGAAGTGGGGGTTTGAATCATTAGGGACCCCAGAGTAAAGCTGTCACCAGAGATCAGAATACCCCCTGAGACATTTTTATTCTCAGTGAGGATTCCCCTTCTTTTTACTCGTTTTGTGTTTAAGTTGGCTTCATACTTAACGAGCCATTACCATAGAGGGTCTAGTGGATTTTATCCACTATTCTTCTTCTTCTTTCGTCCTTAGCCACCGACCGTCAAAGCAGTCAGTGGCCATTACGCCTAATGGCGTCTTAGGGCAACAGCAGATAGGTTTTCTTTGCCATTGTTTCCCATCACGCCTATTGGCGTCTTTAGGGCAACGGCAAATCAATCCATTTGCTGTTGTTTCCGTAATCGAAGTGACTGGCAAACGGGTGGTCAGCCCGTTGGTATCCACTATTCAGCCTTCTCATAAAACCTATATAGTCTAGCGACACATAGAGGGGAACAGATTAATCACAGAAGAAATGATGCTGTCCTCTGGACATGAGGAAGTCAGCACCAACTGCAGTGAAGGCGTGGCTCCAATGCTGTCTAAGGAAGTACAGAAAGCACTCACAGCAGTTACGCAAGGGGACTCTGGATAACAACAGCAATTTTTAAAACAGCCAAAAATAGAATACAGATAAAAATCATTTTAAAAAAAAACCAATGACAACGAAGATTCTGCGGAAGTAAGAATTTTACATCATATTACAAAATATTATTGGTAAAAAGAGACGAGATGACATCGCAACTTTGATGGGTGACCTAAATGCAAAAATAGGAACAGACGACACCGGCTTTGAAGAAATAATGGGAAAACACGGGCTGGAAACAATGAACAAAAATGGGGAACTGTTCACAAACGTCTGTGCTGCAAATCAACTGGCTAGAGGAGGAGGCATATATCCACATAAAACTATACAGTCATCATCTATATCAAATGACCATAGGACAGAAAGCCAGACTGATCCTATATACATAAACGTAAAGTTTAGATAATCCCTGTATAGCGTAAAGATATGTAGCGGTGCAGATGTGGCATCAGATCACTATCTTCTGTTAACCAAAATAAAGATGAAACTCAAGAGATATACAACAGCATATTGCCATAGACAATAGTTTAATGTAGAGCATCTAATACACGAAACAAATGTACGGTCACAATATCCAACAAATAAGTATCAAGTGCTCTAATAGCTGGAAGATGTAGCGAATACAGAAGACTACTGGCAGCGAATCAAAACAATATGGAATGAAACACATGAAGACATAGGCCCAACTGGGAACAAGAGAACTCCAGCACAAAGCATGGATAACAATAGAAACCATCAATAAGATAAACGATAGGGAAAAAACACAAAAAAACAGATTTAAACAGAAGCAAAACCAATCATGAAGCCAAGGCTCAAGAAGTGTACACAGAATTGAACAAAGAGGCAAGAACACGCATCAAAAGAGAGAAGAGGAAATATACTGTGGAGTTGGAAAAAGAGGCAGTGGAAGCTGGAACCAAATCAAATATGAGACCTGTACAACTGCACAAAGAAGCTAACAGGGAAATGCAAGCAAGAATGTGATCTCAGCAAAGACAAGAACGGAAAACTGCTTAGTAATGTGTGCAAAAACAAATGAAGAGGTGGACAGAATATTTTGAGGAAGTCCTCTGTAGACCAAAAAATAGAGCTTATATGTTCGGATATACCTGTATATAACAATTTTGCCATGACCGACATTGAGGCCAAAAACAATCCTGCCTTTATTTTTTTATTTTATTTTTTTATTTTTCCTCGCATGAGGTCGCATTATTTTTTCCTTGCATGAGGTCGCATTGGCACACGCCCAAACCCGGCCCTGGTCAAGACACATGTCCCAACACTAGAAGACCCAATGACAACATACGTCACTGTAGTGATCTTCTGTGTTCTCACACAAAGGACCTAATGACACATAAATGTCGCTGTATTGGTCCCTGTGTCAAGACACATGATCCTAGCCAAAGGCCGGATATTAGGGCGTATGTCCAAATATAAAAGACCCTTAGTTCTGGAGTTCTTAACGATTTAGTTTTTCATGGAGCCACAGTCAAGCATGACCCATCAATCCGACCGTCAGGTATTGTAACCTTCAACTTTTCCGTCCACCCCTCACAAAAGGTGTCTAGCGGAAAACTGAAACAGCAGAACAGCTTTCTTTTACTTCGTGGAGTTTTAAACCCGCAACATTCTCTTCTCCTCCATCCACCCACCCCTGCAGTTTTATTATATTCGTTTTTTAGAGTTTACAGGGTGTTTTATGCTGACAGTCATGTCATGCAACTTTATTTTTTCATGTTGCTTAATTGGTTGCGTTTCACCTGAAAGGTCTTTTCCACATTGGAAATAAACAACTAGTCATTGTTATTATTTATCATCATCATCATCATCAAATACAATGCCAGCTGGTATGGGCGATAAGGTCTCTCCACAACTTCATATTCTCTGTAAATGTTTATCATTTCTGTTATTGACTTTCTTCCATACCACAACATCACGTGCTCGGAGTGGCTAAGAGCTATGGTGTCCGCCTCTAATTCTGTCGTGTTCAGTTCCCAGTAAGGGAATATATCAGATGAAAATTGTTTTAGAATCAATGGGTCCTAATAATGTCACTGATCTCAGGGTTAGTGAGATCGGATGCATAGTCTTATCGGATAAGGGTGAAAAAAATAGGAGGTCCCTTGCAGTGGCGGATCTACTATGAAACTAATGAAGCTTAAGCTTCAGGGCCCCTAATCCCGGAGGGGCCCCAAAAGCGACTTTAGTCCACATTGCTTAAAAATGTTGGGTCTACTGTATGAGAAGGGGTTTTTAAAAAGTAATAATATTAATAATATAGTATAATTCAATACAAATAATATTAAAATTAAAAGGTTATTAAAGTATCATGTAGGCTAGCCGTAAACGAAAAAACGCTTTCTCAGAAAGTAGACCTAACATTTTTTCCTTTCAAAGCACGCGACAGTAGTCGCACGACTCAAATTGATTAATTTTTTTGGGTATATATTTCAACAATCCCAAAGTTTGAGAATCAGTAGCACAGATGTTGTAAAGGTGGAGTGTCCCGGTAAGTTGGTTGTTCTGCTGTGGCTAATGTAATTTTTGTCCCTTTTTAACAGAGGCCAAGACCCTAGAGGAATAACAATGAGTTCACGAAAGTATTTAAGTGGATACCAAAAACACAAACTCAAGGAAAAGTGATCTGACGAAATCTCTAAATGTCAAAAACTAACAAACTATTTGGCAATGTCAAGTTTGTCAACACCTACAGTTGAAACAAGCCAAGCAAACACCATTGAAGCCACTGATAGTGCACAAACTGTGGGAGCTCTTTCTAGCAATATTCAACCCACTGTTGACGCTTTTGATACAGATGACGATCACAGTGGTCAACATGAAAGTACCGCGGAACAAGCAGAGACTGAACAGAAACATGAAACAGGAAGCGAATTCAGCGATTTCAAAGAATACAGTGACCCCGAAAACAGTTGATAATGATTTCATACAGAATTGCAAGACATAGGTTTTTTTCAAAATAAAAAACCAGATGATGTACATACTGAATCAAGCAGGGTTTACAAGGAGTAAAACAGAAGTTTCTCAAATAAATATTATGAAAAAAGATTGAAAAATGGCCAGACTGTCATGAGATCCTGGTTAGTTTACTCAAAGAGCAAAGGCTGTATATACTGTTTTGTTTGCAAACTCTTTTCTAAATGCCAAACATCACTTACAACAGGTGGGTTTTCTGATTGATGAATGTACTCAAACTCTGGAGAATTATGAAGACAGCATGGAACATTAGAGGGCGATGTTGTGTTGGATAACGAGAAAGTCAAATAAAAGTACTGTGGAACAGCAACTTGAAGAACAGATGACAAAAACCATACAGTACTATTTTGAAGTACTGAACAGAGTTGTAGCTGTTATAAAGTTTTTAAGTGAAAGAGGTTTGGCATTTAGAGGTCATAAGGAGAAGTGGGGCTCACCAAATAATGGAAACTTCGGGAGCCGCGCTGGTGTAATGGCTACAACGTTGTACTGGCGACCAGGTGTTCAAGGTTCAAACCCGGCCGTCGGCGTTTGAAGAAATGTTTACGACCGGAAATTTGACTGAATAATCTGAACGGCTCCTGCACATAAATCCCGTGTGGATGGGAAGGAGCGAAGCTCCTGACCGGGTTGGAAGGAAAGTCCACTGACCCCCCAGCCTCGCAATGACATGTCATTGGGCCGAAAGAGCTGGAAAGCTCGAGTGCCGCTGGTTATAGAAAAAAAAAAATGGAAACTTCATGGGGGCCATTGAACTTATTGCAGAATTCGGCCCATTTTTACATGAACATCTCGAGAAATGTAAACATGAAAAAGTAAATGCTACTTACCTATCCAAAACCGTGTGTGAAGAAGTGATAGAAATTATGGGAAAACATGTGCAAGATGAAACTGTGAATCAAATCAACAACCTAGACACCAAATACTGCTCTATTATTGTTGACTCTACGCCTGACCTGACACATGTTGACTAGCTGGTAATTGTGGTTCGATACTGCTATAATGGAAAACCCTGTGAGAGATTTTAAACATTTTTACCGATAGAAAACCATTCATCCACGACCTTGTTCAACAAAATACAAGTCCTGGGTGAACATAAGCTTGCACTTGAAAATATCAGTGCTCAGTCCTATGATAATGCATCCAACATGAAGAGCTCGGAGAAAGGGCTGCAAGCACTCTTTAAAAACATTAACAGGTACGCAGACTATGTACCATGTGCAGCCCATTCACTTAACCTTGTTGGAGAAAAGGCAGTGTCTACTGTACCTGAAGTTGTTGACTATTTTGGCATTTTGCAGGAGTTGTATGTTTTCTTTTCTGGATCTCCGCGAAGATGGGGGATATTAAACACACAGGGCAATCTATATTTTTCTCTAAAGAGCTTAAGTGTAACTAGATGGTCTGCACACCATGAAGCAGTCCGGGCAATTAAAAATGGATATATGGTTATTTTACAAACTCTCAAACATATTTTTGAAGACTCAGAAGAGAAGCCTGAATGTAAACAAGATGCAAAGAATTTATACAACAAGTTGGTACAGCTGGAATATGCTATTTTAACAGTCGTTTGGGGAAGAAGTGCTGGGGCATTTCAACAAAACAAGTAAGAAACTCCAAACCCCTAGTTTTGATGTATTTGAAGGTTATCTTCTGCTTTCATCTTTACTTTCGTTTGTTAAAGAACTCAGAGAAAATTCAGCCGATAGGATTGCGCACTATGAATCAGAAACAAAAGGTTTGTGTGAAGATATCACTTCAAGTTAATCTGATGCTTCCAAACACATTGTTACAAGGATATTTTCAGATGGAACAAGTGGTATTGCTTCTATGAGAGGAGCTGACAAATTTAGGATAGAAGTTCTATATCAACTCTATGACTGCTTGATAATCCAGTTATGCAAGAGTCCATATGAGCAGATTGCGAAAATGTTCAAGTTCCTCTCAGAATTGGTGAACAATTCTGAAATTGATGAGGACAGTATTAAACTTATAATATCGCATTACAAAGATGATATTGACCATAAATTAGTAAACGACTGTTATCAGTTCAAAGAATATTTGCACCTTAGGTGATCCCAGAACACAGAAGAAAACACGCCATCTAAAATGCAATGCGCAGAAGTTCTTCAGCTTATTTGTGAGCAACACCTAATTGAAGTGTTCCTCAATATTACTACTGCGCTTTTTTTTTTTCTTTCTATAACCAGCGGCACTCGAGCTTTCCAGCTCTTTCGGCCCAATGACATGTCATTGCGAGGCTGGGGGGTCAGTGGACTTTCCTTCCAACCCGGTCAGGAGCTTCGCTCCTTCCCATCCACACGGGATTTATGTGCAGGAGCCGTTCAGGTTATTCAGTCAAATTTCCGGTCGTAAACATTTCTTCAAACGCCGACGGCCGGGTTTGAACCATGAACACCTGGTCGCCAGTACAACGTCGTAGCCATTACACCAGCGCGGCTCCCGACTACTACTACTGCGCTTAAGCTGTACTTAACAAAGCCCATCACGAGCTGTGAAGAAGAAAGGAATTTTTCAAAGCTATCCTTTATTTTTAAAAAACAAATTTCGGTCTACCATGATTGAAGAGCGCTTAAATTCTTTATGCATATTGTCTCTAGAAAATGACATTGCAAGGAAGCTCTCATATGACAAAACTGTACGTGAATATGTTGCTAGAAAAAACAGAAATAAGAGTATTTTGTAAAATGTGCTCCATGTAGTATGTTCTGGTAAGTTTAACTTTTCCTTCTGAGCACAAATCTCTTATGGAGACACCTTGTCAGCCTTGTTTTTTAACAAATGTATTAAAATATTTTACATTTTCCTCATTGCTAATTTTCTTATCTTATAATTTTCTTGGTATGTCTTCAAAGAACTAATTCTGAATGATGGAGGCAATCATTAAAATAGTTAAGATTTAAAAAGTCCCATATTCCCAAGGTGGATAGTGGTTTAGTGATCAGAACATATGCCTTCCAAGCAAATGTTCTGCATTCAACTCCCAGCAGAGTTGTTTCTTTTTTTGAAAATTCATTCATTTATCTTCAGTTTTTATATGTGTGTTGTTGTGGATCTACTATAAAGCTTGAACTTCAGTTCCTCCGAGTCCATTTATCTCTATAATACATTTCTTTCCCATCCTCACAATTATTTTTTTTTTTAAACAAAAGGGGCCCCTTCAAGAGTTCAAGCTTCAGGGCCCCCAAAATGTAGATCCGCCACTGGTCCCTTGTGCAAGTTGCACACGTTAAAATCACTCGGCAGCTGTAAATCGTAAAGAGTAGGCCACACATTGGAAGATCTGGAATATGCAGATGACACTGCACTACTAGCACATTCAAATCAACACATCCAGGAAAAAACGGATAGACTTAATAAGTTTAGCCAGCAGGTGGGCTTGAACATCAATTTAAAGAAGTCAGAGGTCATGACGCTCAATGTGAGCAACCCTGAGTCCATATCAGTAGGGAATCAGCAACTGGTACAAACAGACACCTTCACATACCTAGGATGCATAGTAACACCAGACGGCGGGGCAGGCAAAGACATCAACATCAGAATGAATAAGGCAAGAACAGCCTTTTTTAGCCTAAACAACATCTGGAAGTCATCTCAATACAGCACAAGCACCAAATTAAGATTATATCAGAGCTGTGTGCTTTCTGTGCTTCTCTATGGTGCGGAATGCTGGAGAGTTACAGAGAAGGAAATGTCGAAATTGTCCTCTTTTCACACAACATGCCTAAGAAAAATTCACCGAATCTTTTGGCCGAATACCATCACCAACCAAGATCTGCTTACTCGGAGCAAGCAAGAGGACATGCACACCATCATAGCTGGCAGACGCTGGAGCTGGGTTGGCCATGTCCTCAGAAGAGACCCCGATGCCATCACAAGAACAGCTATGCTTTGGACCCGTGAAGGAAAACGAAAGAGAGGCCGACCAAAAACAACCTGGCGGAGGACTGTGGAGGCTGAGATGCAAAGAATGAACCAGAGTTTGGGCACTGTACGAAGGATGGCCGCCGACCGAGCAAAGTGGAATCAATTTGTTGTTGCCCTACAAGACGACACTAGGCGTGATGGCCACTGACTACTTTGACGGTCGGCGGCTAAGGATCAAAGAAGAAGAAGACACGGCCGCTGCCTTGACAAAATTTAAAAATTAGAAAACCTACCCACCCCAAAAATATTTATAGAATGTGTGATTCCTGTATACTTGGTCTTCCTCTCCGTAAACTGTCAGACGTCCACTGTCAGACGTCCACTGTCAGACGTCAACTTGAATATGTTCAAAGAAAGCGGTGGTCAGCTTGAGGCTATTTCTATCTCCCTAGAGCTAGTCCAGGAATGGTGACTGGTGATGGCCATATGAGCCTTCTCTGTTCCTCGTGTGTTGGGCATCTTTGAAGCAGATGTTCAGCAGTCATTTTATCGGGGCCACAGTCATACTTATCGGTAGCTCCTGTCTTTAGCTTGCTGAATAGGTGGTATACCAATCTGTTGATCTCCGTGCGGAGTCTCAAGATTATCACTTGTTCTCTTTAGTTGAATTAGTAATATGCATCATTTTGGTGAGTGGCCTGGATGTTCTGCTTCCCGTTTGTTCCTGTATCTGCTTCTGATAAAACTCTTTGCTTCTTAAAATAGCTATACGTTTATCAGGCTGAGATAGCTGTCCACCTTCCTTTGCCAGTTTGTCAGCTTCTTCATTGCCGAAAATGTTGCAATGAGATTGGATCCACTGTACTACAATTAGTTTATAAAGTAATAAAACGGTATTGAATCAGTTTTACAAATAACAGTTCACATGAGACAAGGGACGTTTCGGGTTTTACCCTTCGTCAGCCACAAACAGGTGACAAAGACAAAAATTACATATAGGTACTACAAAACTATACGATGAATAACAATACAAGAAAACCGTAAAATCTAAAAGAAATACTGAAACAAGAAAGTAAATAATCCAACGAAACGAAAAAAAGAAGAATAAACAAAACTGTGGAACTAGTTAAAGTTAGCTTAGCTCGATGCAAAGAATCCGTGGAAGAAAGCGGTAGTCTCTTGTCACAAGATTCGCAAGGAAGTGACGTGCGATAGCGACAAAACAAGAGATATAAAAAGATACGAAACGAACCAAAGCAAAAACAAGAAGATAGATCATAAAGACATCGAATAAAGAACGAAAAAGAGAAAAGCTACCAGAATTTATGCAAAATGATGTTGTATATTTAAACCGCCGGGAGCTAGAACGCCCATTTTAAAAATAAGACGATTCTCCAACGAAAAGCGAGTCTTGTCATTAACATGATGTAATGGCAAGACTCGCTTTTCGTTGGAGAATCGTTTATTTTTAAAATGGGCGTTCTAGCTCCCTGTTTAAATGTACGCCCATTTTGCATAAAAATTCTGGTAGCTTTTCTCTTTTTCATTTTTTATTCGAATGATCTAGCGAGTTTTTGCTTTGGTTCGTCATTACCGTAAGATATTTTATATAGAATCTGTCACTGCCCTTCATTGCGTATATATCAAGCACGTCTCGCTTTTGCGAATCTTTTTTAAAATGGGCTTTATTCTTCCACGGATTCGGCATAAATGGGCGTTTCGGCATTTAAATTTGTCATTTTGCATAAATTCTTAGCTTTTTCTCTTTTTCATTCTTTATTCGATGTCTTTTATGATCTATCTTCTTGTTTTTGCTTTGGTTCGTTTCGTATCTTTTTATATCTCTTGTTTTGTCGCTATCGCACGTCACTTCCTTGCGAATCTTGTGACAAGAGACTACCGCTTTCTTCCACGGATTCTTTGCATCGAGCTAAGCTAACTTTAACTAGTTCCACAGTTTTGTTTATTCTTCTTTTTTTCGTTTCGTTGGATTATTTACTTTCTTGTTTCAGTATTTCTTTTAGATTTTACGGTTTTCTTGTATTGTTATTCATCGTATAGTTTTGTAGTACCTATATGTAATTTTTGTCTTTGTCACCTGTTTGTGGCTGACGAAGGGTGAAACCCGAAACGTCCCTTGTCTCATGTGAACTGTTATTTGTAAAACTGATTCAATACCGTTTTATTACTTTATAAACTTATATTCCTTACCAGTTTTACTGCAGCCTTTTAATTTATTTACTACAATTAGTTTGAATGGCTGACACAGTTTGTGGAGTATTACTCTTAGGTCATCCAGATCTGCATTGTTGTGGCTCTTTAGCGTTGCAATTACTGACAGCGCATCGGTAAAGAAAGCAACTTGTCTCTCAGTGCTTTCCTCTGTCATTAGGACATCCGCTGCAGATTTCAAGGCCTCTGCCTCTGCTCTGGAGTTGCTTGAGAATTTTCTTGTTGCCACTAACATCCTTTTTGTGCACCAGTGCGTACGTTCAGCATCACTCCTCAACCTCCATCTTTTGTTGCATTTGTTGCTGATCCATTTGTGTAGGCATGGGCCCAGGTGTTGCTTGGGTAATTTTTCTGTATATATTTTGTGGTTATGGCTCTTCTCTCTGTTGCAGTTTGGCTCTTCTTTATCTCAATACCAGGAATGTTTTCTGTCATTTCTGGGAAGCGCTGTTATTTCCAATATAGGAGCTTGTGTGCAGTATAGATGGGTTTAGCTGTTGATATCGCATTTGTGGGATCTTCTCTCATCTTTGTTTTGGCTGATTCTACAAAGTTGCTTTGCTTTAGTCGTCCCCTTCCAAGATCATTTATTCTATGGTACATTGAGCAATAGCATATCGAGTGGATCTCGAACTCTTCAAATCCTTACTTTGCATAGCTGTGAGAGCTTTTTGGTCGGTTTCTACTATAAAATGCGCGCCGAGAAGGAATCTTTGGAGTTTAAGAATTGCCCAGACCATAGCTAGCAATTCTCGGTCTAGAACAGAATAATTCCTTTCTGCCGAGTTCAGTTTCCTCGAGACATACATTACAGGATGCAGAGTCTCAGAATACTCTTGCATCAGTGCCGCCCCGATCCCTATTGATGAGGCGTCACTACGAAGGACAAACGTCTTATCGGCTGTAGGTAGTCTTAAAATAGGAGGAGACGAAAATAATGACTTAATCTGATCCAATGAAGATTAGCTTTCTTGGGACCAACGCACCATATTAGGAGACCCTTTCTTCAATAGGGTTGAGAGTGGTGCCGTAATAGAGGAACGATTTGGAATGAATCTTCCGTAGAACTGTATAAGGCCCAAGAGACTACGGATCTGTTTCTTAGTCTTAGGAATAGTGATGTTCAGTATCTTAGAAGTGTTGTGGTCTTCTGTCTTCAAGAGACCATGACCAACACGATGACCAAGAAAAGAAATCTCACTAAACCCAACATAGCCTTTAGAGGGTTTAGCTGTCAAATTATGCTCACGTAGAGTAGACAACAGTTCATGTAATCCCCGATAGTGATCTTCCCAAGAATCGCTGAAAAGACAGATATCGTCCAAGTATGCAATCACATCAGAACGATATGCCAGAATTCGACGCATCATGCGTACGAATGTAGCTGGGGCATTCATAAGGCCAAAAGGCATAAAGTTCCATTGGAACAAACCCCTAGGTGTGGAGAAAGCAGTGAGAGGTTTGGCTCGTTCGGTTAGAGGAACTTGCCAGTAACCTTTAGACAAGTCAAGCTTTGTAAAGAAACGACAGTTGGAAAGTCTAGTAAGTAACTCATCCAACAGAGGCATAGGTTCAGCATCGAACTTCGTTACTTGATTTAGTTTACGGTAATCGACGCAAATGAGTATGTTATTGTCTTTCTTTCGGACAATAACCATAGACGACGAGTATCCCGAATTGGATGGTTCAATTATTCCTAACTTTATCATTTCATCCAATTCTTTCTCGACCTGAGTTTGGAAGTGGATAGGAATAGGATAAGGTCTGACCCTGATAGGAGTATGGTCAGTCAATACTATGTCATGTTCAATGACTGTAGTGTGTCCAGGAATGTCCGTAAGAACATCCTGAAACGTTTGTAACATGGAAGAGATTTGTGACTTTCCTCAGTTGACAATTTAGGTGAAATTGCAACGTTTTTCCATGATTCCGTAGAATGAAGTGGAATCATCGGAAGAGGAAGATTAACGTCAGAGAAAGTAGATTCCTCATCCTGTATGACCGACAGAGATGAGTAATGACCACGAGCGACTGTAGCGTCGTCCGTCGCTTGAAAGATAGGTTGTAAGTACTCTGGAAGTTCATAAAATTCCGTAAGCATATTTATGTGAAAAGTTTTATGCTTTCCGTCTATATCGACAACATAGTCGACATCAGAAATTTTAGATACAATCACAAAAGGACCTTTCCAACCAATAAGAAGTCTATTTTCCCTGGAAGGAAGTAATACGAATGCTTTGTCTCCAGGACAAAGTTGACGTAGACATCTATTTTTATTTGCGAACTGCCTTGCCTTTTGTTTAACAATTTCAGATGCGGAAGTTGCTAATTTGCAAGCTTCACAATAATTTTCTGCATGAGAGCAATGACATATTCATAAGAAGATTGTGTGTCATCACTGATATCATCGGCAGCTATTAGATCGTGAAGCAAGGATATTGGGCCGCGCGGACGCGCGCCAAAGACGAGCTCGAAAGGAGAAAACCCGGTATGTTCATTAGGAACCTCTCTATAAGCAAAGAGAGCAGCGGGTAAGACTCTGTCCCAATCCTGAGGATGATCCTCAGTTATTTTCCCAAGTAAATTTTTGAGAGTTCTATTGAGACGTTCGACTAGTCCATTAGACATCGGATGATAAATACTACTCAGTGACCTCTTAATATTAAGAGTAGACATCACTTGCGACATTGTCTCAGATATCAGTTGGGTACCATGGTCTGACAAGATTTCCCTAGGGAATCCCAACCGCGAAAATATCAGCCAAAGAGCGTCTGCAATATCGGCAGTCGAAATGCTCTTCAGAGGTATGGCCTCCGGCCATCGAGTACACATGTCAACACATGTAAGAATAAATTGATGTCCTCTGGCTGATTTTATTTTGAAAGGACCAATGATATCTATCGCCATTTTTTGAAATGGACGGATAGGAATGTCCGCAGCCTGGATGGGTGCTGCATGGCGAGGACCTTTCGATTTTACCTCTTGACATACTTTACACGAGCGACAATAAAGACGTATGTCTCTGTTTACGAATGGCCAAAAGAAGCCGCAAGAACTCTCGACTTCGTACGTGAAAATCCCATATGACCAGCGCATTGGGAGTCGTGAGCATGTTGCAGTATTCTAACTCTCAAGTCTTTCGGAACAAGAATTTGTGAATGTATAGACATGTCTGAGTGTTGTACCATACGTACTAGTACGCAATTCTTCATAGTGATCCAAGATTTGTGATCTGTGTTCTGATTTGGGTCACCATTTTTAACCAGAACGAAGAATTTTTTTAACGAAGTGTCTTCTTGTTGACTTTTGATAAAAGAGTCACGTGAAATCACATCATGATCATCTTGATCACGTACCTCATCACCTTCGGTCGATGAAGTCTGAGGCATATTCGGAGCCTGTGCTCTCGTGATAACTGCATTAGCAGCTTCCAAGTTATGTTCTTCCCAAGCAATAATCTGCTGCGGGGTACACTCTTTAACCCCGTGTATACGCCCGGCGATAAGATCCGCAATAGGATTCGGAAGCAGACACGCTTGGACCTCTCCCGTAAAGAAGGGAGTAGTTATTCGGATGATAGCAGTAGAATATTTTTCCACTGTGCCACCAAATGTTACACATTTGATCACTTTTCCAGTGGCACAGGAAGGATCTATAAGAGATTGTCTAACCCCAATAGTGGTACATCCAGAATCAAAGAGGACTGAGACTGGATCATCATTCACTAGACCCCTATGTAGAATAACAGATCCTCTCCCGTCATGCGCCGCTGCGGCAGGAAGAGCGGGCAGAGGATGACCGCAACTCAAGGTGGATATAGTAGTAGGTTCAAATAAAGTGGTGCACTGTGGGCATTGAGATGCTCTCCCAAAATCAAAGGCAGAACAAGTAATAGCACTAGCGTTAGGTTTACTATTGTTTTGTTCATTACTAACTCCTTGTGACTCTTGTTCAGCACAGTTAGCATGATGACATAATCTATTATTATTGTGCTGCCATCTACCTCGATTATTATTTCCTTTGGAATTATTGCAATTACCCCTATTGCTGTTATTATTTTGGTTTGAACCGCAGTTTTCACAATTGTGATTGTGATTTACACCTTGATGATAATATCTATCAGACTGATATTGCTGTCTTCCTGAAGAATTATGGCGAGGATAGTTTTTATTGTGGCTACCCCTTCGAAAGTTCCCAAATTTGTTGGAACCATAATTATGAGGGCTATCAGATCGCCTCCAATTCCTAGAAGACGAGCCTCTATGGGATGAATCACATTGATCCTGTCCGAAGTTACGCTTACTTTTCTTATCAAAGTTGCGCTGGGTACCTTTAACTTTACCTCCGAAATTAGAATTGTATGGAGTCGCAGAAGCCACGGGTAAACCTTCTTTAACTTTAGTATTGCTAATCGTTTGTTGTGGATGAGCAGTGACATATTGGCAACACTATTGTTCCATTTCTTTTATGTCCTTAGGTTTACGTTCGTGTATAAAGGCAAGAAAGGACTCATTAACAGATGACATCACTTTGTCTCTAAGTAACAAGTCCATAAGTGCTTCATAAGTATGTTCAGTCTTAGACAACTCAATCCATCTAGTGAAAGTAAGACTTATCTTTGCAATAAAGTCTGAGAACTCTACACCAGCTTCTGGTAGCATAGTCTTAAAACGAAGACGGTAATCATCTTCTTTAAGCTGATATCTTTTCAATAAGGCTGCTCTGACAACTTTATAGTTAGTCCTATCATGTTCTTCTATTGCCATTATTATATTTAATGGTTCACCTGTAAGTAAATTCAACAGTTGTCCAACATATTGTGCCTTATCTACTTTATATGTTACGCAATTAAGTTCTAGTCTATCAAGATAGAACGTTATGTCATCTTTTGTAGGATTAAAAGGAAGAAGTTTGACCTTATAGTCATGACCTTTTGTATTCGAAGAAGTTGCTTGAGAACTACCCATATTCGTCACTTTTAATTTCTCTACCTTGTTACGGTGTTATTTTAAATGATGGCGTCTGCTGGGGTTTACCCATGCGCAACGTTTAGGGGTCATTAATATTTATAGAATATGTCGATATTTTACGGTATAGTGAACGCGAAATATATGCGGAGATTATGACGCATTCGCGTTGGGAAGGTCACGCCGGGTGACTTGGTTACAGGGCCTTTGTTATGCTATCCGTCAAGCAAGAAGATCGTGTCTTGTATTTCTTCCAAGGAAATAAGGCTGAGTATATAGCCTATATTATATAGATGAATCGATGTAGACTTCAGGGTCAGTTCGGAAATTAATCTAAGCATGAGATTAATTAAATTAAACTAATAATGGAAGGAGAATCGTATTATGATTCAAATTTTAGATGTCAAGAACTCATGTGCTCATTTCTGGCTGTTGACTACAACAGCGCACGTATATAGCCACGATGTTCATCTGCCATATTATTTTGACACGGACGGATACTTACTGATATTATTTGGAATTCAATTGTTACGCTGAATTGTACATGAAACCTTTGTGAATGTCGATTATCGTTTTTTGTATGAATCTCAATACATGTGGACTCAAAGCAGAAGGCTTGATCCTTTATTTACGTTTCGGGTTCGGTTCTACAGCTGTTGGTGTTTACCTTTGTCAGCACGATAACTCTCCCACAAGGGAAATCAAATACTATATACTATGCAAATCAGAACGTCGAAGGGATGTTCTGATGCCCAGAGCTAACCATTTATAACCAACATTGATACGTCTAAGAGTGACTTTACTATTCAATAAATAATACCATAACCAAGGAATCGCAACACCAACCACACCACCACCACCGACCCGTCACAACTGGTGGCCATTAGTGGTTTTGAAATTTTTCAAAAGAACGAACCACAAAAAAATAAGACATTTTTCCTTTCGAGCCGAAATGGGACATTATTTGCAAAAACACGGGTGACGTCATGCCCTTGACGACAGTATGAACGGTTGGAAAGGCCAGCAGCTGACAATGTCCTTCAAACAAATTTATTTGCAGCTTTCAAACACCAAATGAAGCATATTGCCAACGTATTCAATGTTTCAAACAAGCTCTCGAGTCTGTCGGCGTAGCATATAATGTACGATTTTACCGCCAAAACAAGATAAGTCACTAATTTTAAAAGTTAAAATATTTCGTCTTGTTTGTCCAAATAATGCCATGTTCTTTTTTCGTTGTATCCATGTTAAATATTGTTCCTGTCCTTTTCATGTCGCGGGTATGGTTGGGCGGCGGTTCATAATGAATAAAATGGCTCTGAGGATGCCGATATTCATTCTGAATGTTCCTAAGGCTGTGAATTAATAGCACCTCGCGAAGAAAGCGTCGAATTATCATTATCGGTGATCGGTTCGTTCGGACTTGCATTAATTCACTTTGCATGCTAGGTGTATAGTCATGTTATAACTGGTGTTTTCTGGTGTATTTGGTTCTTATTTTTATTCATTTACCGTCTTATGTTCGTAATCTATCTTGTTTATTCTGATCTAGCTATCTTTAATTTTAATTAAATGTATTGTATTAACGTCAAATGAGTCCTGTGACGTCACTATTTGTTACGTACACAGCTTAACTTTCTATTCAGTTCATTCTTAATCTCTCACTTCCGTTTTATACAACTTAGTTATTAATGCAGTTTTATGGTGAAAATGTCACTTTGGTATTGTGCTACTGTTCTGTACTCCTTGGTTAACCCATTGTATTGTTTGTATTCATTTCATCCTTCTATAATTTAATATTAATGCTATAATTTCTTCATTAATAATAGTGTAAATGAATATGATTAAATTTTTATCAGCTTTGATGAGGAATTAGGGACTTTGCACATATTTGCAGTAGTGGTCCTAGAAATGGGCAATGCACTTTATGCCTCATGATTATGGCATAATATATAATGATTAATTATTAAAACTTTATAACATATTAATACATATTTAATATAAATTAGTACACTTTCTCAGTACTATATTGTGAACTTAGTGACAATTAAGACTAATTATTTAGGGATAATAAACATAATTATTAAATATTAATATTAAGCGCTTGATATAATTTCAGCAGCTTATATAAATAATTATCATAACTATTTATGATAGATATCGGTGAGTATATATATATAATATTTTTACAAAATATTATAGATTGTGGAACTTATACATAACAATACAGGAATATTACAATTTCTTGTATTAATTATTCATTCGTTGAGTAATTATAATTATCTAC
Source organism: Oreohelix idahoensis (assembly GCA_024509875.1). NCBI lineage: Eukaryota > Metazoa > Mollusca > Gastropoda > Stylommatophora > Oreohelicidae > Oreohelix > Oreohelix idahoensis. The sequence continues at coordinate 37,979 of JAMPIV010017041.1, forward strand.
ATACATTCTATTGTTGATTACAATACATAAGTAATTAATTACTTAAATAATTAAACTCCAAGAATGCTTACCTTGGACCATTTCATTAAAATTGGAAAAGATTGTAATAAAAAGGGAGAGGCACTCCTTGAATTTGCTGAACAACAACTGGCAAGATATAAGGCAGAGATGGAAGAACTTGACAGAAAGGAGGCTGAAAGGAAAGCTATTGCTAAGGCAGAGATGGAAGAACTTGAAAGAAAAGAGGCTGAAAAGAAAACTATTGCTAAAGCAGAGAGAGAAGAATTAAGACAAGAAGAAGAAAGAAAGATAGCAAGAGATGAAATCCTACGGATTGAAGAAGAGAATAAATTGAAACGACAAGAAATCATATTGCAGCAAGAAATGGAATTGCAACGGCTTAAATTGGAAACAGCAAAACTTAATTCGCAGAGTGCTGCATCAAGCCAAAATGATAATGCTCAATCTGGATCTTCATCCACCCGACTTAAGGGCAATTATTACTTTAAACTACCACCATTCAAATTACACGTGGACGACCTTTCATCGTGGCTGGCGCGCTTTGAGGATATATGTAAGGTCAATAACCTTGACAAAACTGCATGGGCACTTAAACTTAAGGAATTTCTGGATGGCGAACCTGCAAGTGCAGCACAAAACATTGATCCAACATTAGCCACAGATTATGAGGCCATTAAGACGTTGTTATTACGTCGTTTCCACTTGAACGAAGAGGCATGTAGATTACGTTTCAAAAGTTTGTTGCCAGATAACAATAAAGATTTCACAGGTTTTATTGCTAACATACGCAATACTTTTAACAGATGGGTTGAACTGGCAGGTGTCAACAAATCTTACGACAAATTAGTTGATTTATTATTGAGGGATAAAGTATTATCTTCTGTCAGCCCACCATTCTTTGCTTATCTGCAAGAAAGAAAACCAGAATCTATTGATGAGTTAGAAAAAATTTCTTTAAATTACTGCACAGCTCATCCGAATGCTAATATTTCTGGCTCGTTGATAAGAGAACCACTTCCTGTAGCCTCCAATATGGCATATCATAATCATAACAAACCTAGAACACACAGTGTGGACAGAGGTAGGTTCAAAGGAAACTATGACATTAATTTTCATAAGGGACAGAATAACTTTAACAATAACTTTAATAGAGGAAGACAACAAACCAGAAATTATTCACCTCAGTCAAGATACAACAGTAATCCACGTAACTCAAGTTATAATCGGTCATATCAATATAATAATGGTAACAATTGGAAGAATAGCGATAATTATAACTCGAGACATCGAGATAACAATTATAATAGACGTCAACGAGATAATTCAACTAATTATTCTCGTAATCGTTCTCATTCTCGTGGATCTTCACATTATAACCATAATACCGGGGCAGCAGTGACAAATGATATCACCCCTAAGGTTCAGGTTCCACCTAACGATAATACAATGAATTCTTCTGCTGCATGCTTTGCTATAAATTATAACGTGGCAAATAGTTGCCCACAATGCAATCTTATTTTTCAGAAGGCAAAGGAGACAGTGCTAAACTGCGGACACATTACACCAGAAGTAGGTCTTGCAGCCAATGATGGAACAAGCTCTCTGATTTTTAACAGAGGGATAGTAAACGGTTCTGTAGTTTCTGTATTGAGAGACTCGGGGTCCACAACCATTGGAGTGCGACAGTCGCTAGTACATCCTAGCTGTGCAACGGGGGAATATGTCCGTTGCATGACTTTTGGGGGAACTATTGAGTTTTACCCCACAGCTATTATCCATGTTAACACACCTTTTTTCACAGGTAACGTGAAGGTATGCATGCTGAAAAAGCCAATAGCAGACCTTATGGTGGGTCGCATACACGGCAGCAAGGATTGTTCACCAGAAGATATTATTGAATGGGAGAGACACAATCTATGCACTGGAAACGCCGTGACAACTAGAGCTCAGACTATGCTCATGGAGAGTGTCAATGATAATAAGATGGATGCAGAAAAACAGGAGGATATTGAGGTCAATTCACCTATTGACAGGGAATCATTTGCTAACAAACAAAAAAATGACAAATCTCTAAATAAATTTTTAACCTAGTTAATAAGGTTGATAATTTAACATCAGGGAATAATAACAAACATTGGTTTATTGTTAAAAATGATATACTGATTAGATGCTTTATTGATAAATCACTGGTAAAACAACAAGTGATGGTACCTGCTGCTTTTAGACGGTACATTCTTCAACACGCGCATGACTCGCAGTGTGCAGGACATATGGGATATACTCGAACACGATCTCGAGTATTGTCTTCATTCTTTTGGCCAGGAGTATCACGGGATATTTCGCAGTATGTACGTTCTTGTACTACATGCCAGGAAGTGAAAGCACGTGGAGCTTTTCACACGGCGCCTATTCAGGCTTGCGATATCTCAGTACGACCTTTTGACAAGATGGCCATAGACATAATTGGTCCACTTCTACCATCTGCGAGAGGACATAGATTTGTTCTCACGTGCACTGATTTATGCACACGATGGCCAGAAGCCATTCCATTGAAGACAACCACTACCACAGATGTAGCTGATGCATTACATCTAATTTTCTCTAGAATAGGGTTTCCTAGAAAATTATTATCTGATCATGGGTCGCAGTTTATATCCGATACCATGAAGGAAGTAATGAAAACCTGGAACATTGATAGGAATTTGAGTAGTATTTATCATCCCATGAGTAACGGTGCAGTTGAAAGACTTAACCGTACGCTTAAGCAACTTTTACATAAGGTTACTGTTAAACACCCTCAGGACTGGGACAGAGCACTCCCAGCTGTCCTATTTGCTTACCGAGAGGTGCCACATGAACAAACTGGCTTCTCTCCCTTTGAGTTAGTTTCTGGTACCCCTCCGAGAGGTCCTATGGGACTGATAAAAGATTTATTAATTGATGCAGAGATGACTCAGGACACTCAGTCATCTTATGAGTATGTGATTAATCTTCGAAATAATATTATTGAGTCTTGCCAATTGGCAACAGCTTCTTCTGAGGCTGCAAAAGCTAAGGCTCGATCTATACAAAATCGATCTAGACGATTACGTCAATTATTCCCAGGCGATGAGGCTTATGTATTACTCCCTCACAATAACAATAAGTTATTGATCTCATGGACTGGTCCTTATAAGGTTACTGATAAAATTTCAGACGTTGATTACGTCTTAGATATCAAGGGACACAGAAAGATATTCCATATTAATATGCTCAAGCAATTTCATACACGTCCTATACACTTACAGTCAATTTTTCATGAATTAGATGACAATACTGTATCTACTTGTCATTATTCTAATCTATCTGTTATACAGGAGGAAGAATCTTCTTTTCCTGAAGTGCAGATGCCTTTACCTGTACTTACTGTCCAATCTACTGAATCTTGGCGTGATTTGACCATTTCTTCTACGGTTACACCGCAACAGCATCAACGCGTTGCTGATCTTCTACAATCTTTCCCAGATGTGTTAACTGATGTACCGGGTTGCACATCTATAATTAGTCACGATATTATTCTTAACGATGATACACCAATTCATGTTCATCCTTATTCTGTACCTCTACATTTTCTTAGTAAGACATCTCAGGAACTCAAACAGATGATATCATTAGGTATTATTGAGACTAGTACATCTCCATTTTCTTCTCCTTTAGTCATTGTCCGGAAAAAGGACAACAACATACGTTTATGTGTTGACTATAGGAAACTTAATGCGCAGACAGTACCGGATAGCGAACCACATCCTATCCTTGACGATTTACTTCCTCGTCTATACAATGCTACACTTTTCACTAAAATTGACTTAACTAAAGGTTATTGGCAGATTCCACTAACCGAAAGAGCCAAATACTACACAGCATTCTCAACTCCACAAGGTCTTTACCAGTGGAACGTGATGCCTTTTGGGCTAATGAATGCTCCAGCTACCTTTATTCGCATGATGCGAAAAATTTTAGCAGGTAGATCAGATATAATTACCTATATTGACGACATATGTTTGTTTAGTTCATCATTTGAGGAACATTTTTTGGGTCTTAAATCAGTTTTGGAAATATTGCGGGATAACAATTTAACCGCTAAACCAACTAAAATTCAAATAGCGTGTAATGAGATAACATTCCTGGGGCACATTATTGGATCGGGACGTATCCAAACAATTCCCAGTACGGTTTCTAAAATATTAAATTTATCTGTTCCTCAAACGAAGAAACAGGTTAGAAGTCTGTTAGGTTTAATCCAATACTATAGCAGATTTGTACCTCACCTATCATCCGTCACGGCTGTCCTGTCTTCGTTACTAAAGAAGAACATGCCTTTAAGGATAAATTGGACCGACGAATGTGACAAAACTTTTCGCACTATCTTAAAAATATTTTCATGCCCACCTGTTTTAAGATTACCAGATGCTTCTAAAAAGTTTGTTCTACGTACAGATGCGAGTAATTACGGACTCGGGGCATGTCTACTGCAATATCATGATGATGTCCTTCACCCCGTAATGTATATCTCACGCAAACTGAAACCTCAGGAGACTAGATACTCGACTGTAGACCGAGAATTGCTCTCCGTAATCTGGGCAATTACCAAGTTGGAAAAGTTTTTTGCTGGGATCTCCATTCCTGATCCAGACTGATCAGAAATCAGTGGCAGCATTACGTCGCTCAAACCATAAAAGTGCTAAACTTGCACGATTTGCTATTACGTTGCAACCCTACGAGTTCGAGATACAGTCGATACCTGGAACTGAAAACGTCATAGCTGACACGTTGTCCAGACATCCTACGGATTCTGAATGAATATTACAATTTCAAGAAAATTTTCTGACTAGTCAAGCATTACATTTGCAATGAACGGTATTGATATCAAGTCAGAATATACAACAATTCAGTTGGACTTCCTACCTAAATAAGGACATTTCGAAATAAACTATTGTGATCAAAATATCAAGTTTTACGGATCGTTTGAAAATTTGAACTTCAATTCCACTTTGAGTATCACTCATTTCGATTAAAAACGGTTAAAAAGGAACAATCTCTGATGTAGAAAGGACAGATACGCTGATGACTTAGTCAATTTACTTTCAAAAGTTTAATAAAGGAACTAACGATGAATGGATAATCAAATCATAATTTGATAATATGAACCTTGTGTCTTAATGAACTTTCATACAATTCAACAGGAGGTAACTACGATTGGATCTTCATGTCCAATATGATTAAATTTTCTAGTTATTAAATTAGTATATAATAGATAATAAAGTCAAAGTGTGATGAACTAAAAAAATAAAATATACTAAGAAAAGATGAAAAAAAAGAAGATCACACCAATTAAACCTTTTAATTAGTGTAATAATTAAGGTAATGGATATTACATTATGACATTTCATATATATAGTTAAAATGTATGAATTTTTTCTGTTCTTTTCTTCTGATTGCGTTAATTTAATTAGGTATCTATCCTTACACTTCATTTTCACACGCATGCTAATTTAATGTATACTTTAATATTTGGTTTTAATTGTCCGTACTTCTCAATTTTTATTTCTTTTACTCTCTTATACTATTTCTCATTTTCCTCTATTAGATATTAATTAGTTAGTACCATACGTACATACTATAATTAATTATTTTAATTTTAGTTAGTTAGAATAATTTTAATAACACCTCACATTATTAGTTAGTCTATACATACAACAAATTAATTAGTTAATTAGTTAGTGACAGTGACATTTCCTTGTTTAATATAAGGTATATGTATGATATGACGTTGATTTTATTATAATATATTACTGACATGACCGCGACACTGTTCTAGATAGAACATCGTAGGTCATACGTCGGGTTTTGTTAAATTTTTGATAATTTGATTAATATTGTTCAAAAAAAAATCTATTTAATAGATTTTTTTTGCCCCCGTCTGACAGGAAATCTGTTACGGTGTTATTTTAAATGATGGCGTCTGCTGGGGTTTACCCATGCGCAACGTTTAGGGGTCATTAATATTTATAGAATATGTCGATATTTTACGGTATAGTGAACGCGAAATATATGCGGAGATTATGACGCATTCGCGTTGGGAAGGTCACGCCGGGTGACTTGGTTACAGGGCCTTTGTTACGCTATCCGTCAAGCAAGAAGATCGTGTCTTGTATTTCTTCCAAGGAAATAAGGCTGAGTATATAGCCTATAATATATAGATGAATCGATGTAGACTTCAGGGTCAGTCCGGAAATTAATCTAAGCATGAGATTAATTAAATTAAACTAATAATGGAAGGAGAATCGTATTATGATTCAAATTTTAGATGTCAAGAACTCATGTGCTCATTTCTGGCTGTTGACTACAACAGCGCACGTATATAGCCACGATGTTCATCTGACATATTATTTTGACACGGTCGGATACTTACTGATATTATTTGGAATTCAATTGTTACGCTGAATTGTACATGAAACCTTTGTGAATGTCGATTATCGTTTTGTATGAATCTCAATACATGTGGACTCAAAGCAGAAGGCTTGATCCTTTATTTACGTTTCGGGTTCGGTTCTACAGCTGTTGGTGTTTACCTTTGTCAGCACGATAACTCTCCCACAAGGGAAATCAAATACTATATACTATGCAAATCAGAACGTCGAAGGGATGTTCTGATGCCCAGAGCTAACCATTTATAACCAACATTGATACGTCTAAGAGTGACTTTACTATTCAATAAATAATACCATAACCAAGGAATCGCAGCACCAACCACACCACCACCACCGACCCGTCACATACCTCCAAAGCCATGAGTCTTTCTTCATGTTCCATTTTCTGTTTTTCTTTCTTCTCTTCAGCTTCTCTTACTAACTTCTTCTCCTCAAATTCTCTTTCTTGCTGAATCTTTCTCTCTTCAGCTTCTCTTTGTGACTTTTTCTCCTCAGCTTCTCTTATTAACTTCTTCTCCTCAGCTTCTCTTATTAACTTCTTCTCCTCAAATTCTCTCTCTTGCTGGCTCTTTCTCTCTTCATCTTCTCTTACTAGTTGCGCTTGAATCTTTTTCTCTTCAGCCTTTTGGGCTTTGGCATATTGAGCAAGCGCAAACTCCTCACATTTCTCATCAGTTTTGCCAAGGGTTATCCCTTGCGCGATAAAGAAATCTAATGTAGACATCCTGTCTACAAATGTGCTGTCAATATTTCTGAAATAGCAACACAAGTTATCCCAATCTCAGTGGGAGACAAGTCTTTTACAAAGACTAAGTACAAATACCTTGTTTATAAAGTCACCAGTAATCAGCTCAGTATATAATTTGCATCATATAATAACAGTACATGATCAAGTATACTTGAAGACTGTATATATCAACAATATGACGATAACTAAACAAAGACAAGCATCTAAACAAACGAAAACATTAGCAGAGGTCAAAAGAAAATAAAGCTTAACTAAATCCAATGTTGTAAAAAATTACAATGATAACTGCGAAAAATTCACAATAATACAATGACAACACAGTGTATAAACAAAAGGGTGTATAGAAATAAACAATAGAAAAGAGAAGGCAGACAAATACAAACAAAACGAATCAAAAACTAAAGTACGGAGAAAAAATAACGAAAACAACACTAACACATCTCGTCACAGCTAAGAAAAAAAAATAAATAGCAACAAAAGTCGCTTGCAATTTCCACTGCGGGAAATATGCACAATCCCTATAGAACGCTTACAGTAACCCTCGGTTGAGTGGGATATTTACTGTAAGACCCTCCAACCTTTGAACCCGCAGAAAAAAATACACACTAACTCAACAAGTAAACAAAGAACAAGTAAACAATAGAATGCATATAATGAATGTGTAACGAGGAAGGCTCAGTTGCACACAAAATAAAGGCTCAGTTTAACACGTAAAACAAGCCACTTATCTTAAGCGCAATCCTCTACAACCGCAAAGATGCAGTACAATGCAGTACACTTGTAAATACACTGGTAGACGTTCCACCGTTGAAGGTCACCGAAACTTGACAACAGATGTAGTAGTCTCCAAAGTGAAGCTATCAAACCATACTCGACTTCAGTTGAGAATGTTTGTAGAATGTCGTTGTAAACAACAGGTTGAACTGTTCTATGTTTACTATCCGAGCTTGCACGTAAAATTGTGACGTGAACTTTGACACATATGTCCGTCGACGACTGTCAGAGTGTTAAACAAATTCGTCAGCAACTGTGGTCTATGTAGCAATTCTGCAGCAGCTGTGGTCCATGTAACAATTCTGCAGCAGCTGTGGTCCATGTAGCGATTCCGTATCATACATAAATGTTTACGGCGGTCAGCAGACGTTGACCTATTTCCTACTGTCCTGTGTAGCTGACAGCTAACCGTCAATCTTGTCTTCCGGATGTATAAATCCAGATGTAGGCAGGAAAATACGTGTCGTTGACAAAAACCCACGAATCTGGTCCACCAGATGTAAAGATCTGTTTAAATAAATAACACCGTATTTAATCAGTTTTACAAATAACGGTTCACAAGAAACAAGGGACGTTTCGGGTTTTACCCTTTGTCAGCAACAAACAGGTGACAAAGACAAGAATTACATATAGTAATAGGTACTACAAAAACATACGATGATAAGAAACAATACAAAATGAGCGATACAAGCAGATGGAAAAAGTACAATGATAACACAAGAAAATCGAAAAACCTAACAGAAATACCGAAGCAAGAAATTAAATAATAAACGAAACGAAAAAAAGAGAATGAACAAAACTTCGGAACAAGTCACTTAGCTAGAGCTGTAAATGCTTGGAATACACAGATCGCAGTCCTCTCTCCAAGAAATCTCGAAGGAAGTGACGTATAAGAAAGCGACAATTTTTAGAGATACAAAAGGATATGAAACAAACCAAAATCAAAACATAAGAAGATAGATCGAAAAAACAACGAATAAAGAATGAAAAAGAGAAAAGCTACCAGAATTTATGCAAAATGATGTTGTATATTCAAACCATCGGGAGCTAAAACACCCATTTTAAAAATAAGGCGATTCTCCAACGAAAAGCGAGTCTTGTCATTACTGGCACATGAAAGGAGGGCAGTGACATGTATATCGGAATTACCTGAATGGTCAGGCCTATTGAAATGAAGGGCCACCGGTAAATGTTTGTCATGATAGATGTCATTCAAGTGCTCACGAAACCTGTCTGCCAAACGCCTGCCAGTTTCACCAATATAAGTCATGCCACACCTCTTGCAGATGATAGCGTAAATCAGGTTTCTGGATTCGCACGTAAAGGACTCTCTAATGATAAATTTTCCTTTCGGAAAAGTGACTGTCTGAGTTTGGAGTACAAACGGACAGATCTTACAAATCCGGCGTTGGCACGGTTTAGTACCAAAGTAAGATGGGCTAGAATGTCGCAAGCGACTGTGTACAAGAATATCCCTAAAATTCCTATCCCTACGATAAGCTACCAAAGGTGTATCACGAAACAACTCTTTGGTATCAGGATCAGAGTTGAGAATAGGCAGATGTCGAAACAGAATTCTCTTTACCGCCAGACAGTGAGGATGGAAAGTTAGAACCAGTTTGAGTCTATAAGATTGGACAGAAGGTTTAATAGTGAGTGCCGTCTGACGAGTGACGCGTGTGATACGATTAAGGGCATCAGATAAAACATGTTCTGGATAAAGACGTCGGCGAAAGAACTCAAGCATCTCTTGAGCTCCCTGATGAAAATCATCGTCATCGTGACATAACCGACGCAAGCGAAGAAGCTAAGAAAAGGGAATGGAATTTTTACAACTAAGAGGATGCGATGAAGTATAAAGAAGGAAACCATGAGCGTCAGTAGCCTTATAATAGACAGACGTTTTAAGACCAGTAGGGCTAATAGTCACAGTGATGTTAAGGAAATTCACTGAGGTCGTAGAGATTTCAGAAGTGAATTTGATGGCAGGATTGAAATTACCAACATAGTCAATAAATCGACGGAGGTCTACCTCAGACATGCCTGTAATGCCAATACCATCATCAATAAAGCGGAGGTAAAACTCGGGTATTGGCCCATCATAATTTTGAAAGACCAAATATTCAAAGTGGCCCATAAACAGGCAAGCGTAACTAGGGCCCATCTTAGTACCCATTGCGACGCCACTGATTTGGTTGAAGAATTGGCCATTAAACTCAAAAGAGTTGAGAATAAGAACCAACTCAGCAAGGCGAAGAAGCGGACCTGTACTTATAGTAAGATCAGTACGCTGGTCGAGAAAAAACTGGAGTGCCTTGAGACCATCGGCATGTGGAATAGAAGTATAAAGGGAACAAACATCTAGGAGGAAAAGACGGTAAGTACGATCAGGCGTGAATCTGATCGAATCAAAAGTAGTGATAGCATGAGTAGTGTCTTTCAAATAAGAAGGCAGATTGGCGACTAAAGGCTGGAAAATACTATCAAGGAATTCAGAAATGCGTTCAGTGGGACAAGAACAGGCTGAAACAATAGGCCTACCAGGGTTAGCAATTTTATGCATCTTAGGAAGCATATAAAAGGAAGGCTTACCAAGACTACTATCAAAAATATGGAGAGATAAAGCACCAGAAGGAAGAAGATCATCATGGACCAGGCCACGGATAGTCTCATAAACAGTAAGATTATTACGGACTGTAGCGTCACCAGAACAAGATGAGTAAAAGGTGGTGTTACCTAGCTGTGTAACTCCTTCGTGAATGTATAAGTCCTTACGCCAAACAACCACAGCACCACCTTTGTCTGCCGGCTTGATAACAATATCATCACGGTTTTTAAGGCGTGACAATGCCCGCCATTCAGAAGACGTGAGGTTAGATCGACGGAGACGGCGTAGATTGAGCTGGTCAATGTCATGTAAAGTATTGGCAATATATAAATCCAGAGCACGAGAAGCTCCTGGAGCTGGAGTCCAGTCTTGTTTAGGTTTGCCAAAACGACGAAAAATGTCATCAGTATCGGAAACCCTGGTAGAATCCTTACCCTTACGATGGTAATATTTAAGACGCATGCGGCGATGGAAGCTGTGAACATCTTGAAGCAGAGAATATCTGTCAAAATTAGAACGAAGAGGAACAAACTTAAGACCTTTACTCAGGACAGACAATTCATCAGGAGACAGATGCTAATCTGGAGGAATGCAAATAACTTTAGCATAGGTAGAAGACTGAATAGAGGACCCTGAAGGAGGTTGCGGACGGAGGCGGCGCAATTTCTCTTTTTTATATAATAGGCCTGACCATTCAGGTAATTCCGATATACATGTCACTGCCCTCCTTTCATGTGCCAGTAATGACAAGACTCGCTTTTCGTTGGAGAATCGCCTTATTTTTAAAATGGGTGTTTTAGCTCCCGATGGTTTGAATATACATCATTTTGCATAAATTCTGGTAGCTTTTCTCTTTTTCATTCTTTATTCGTTGTTTTTTCGATCTATCTTCTTATGTTTTGATTTTGGTTTGTTTCATATCCTTTTGTATCTCTAAAAATTGTCGCTTTCTTATACGTCACTTCCTTCGAGATTTCTTGGAGAGAGGACTGCGATCTGTGTATTCCAAGCATTTACAGCTCTAGCTAAGTGACTTGTTCCGAAGTTTTGTTCATTCTCTTTTTTTCGTTTCGTTTATTATTTAATTTCTTGCTTCGGTATTTCTGTTAGGTTTTTCGATTTTCTTGTGTTATCATTGTACTTTTTCCATCTGCTTGTATCGCTCATTTTGTATTGTTTCTTATCATCGTATGTTTTTGTAGTACCTATTACTATATGTAATTCTTGTCTTTGTCACCTGTTTGTGGCTGACGAAGGGTAAAACCCGAAACGTCCCTTGTTTCTTGTGAACCGTTATTTGTAAAACTGATTAAATACCGTGTTATTTATTTAAATACTTATATTCCTTACCAGTTTTACAGCAGCCCCTTAATTTAAAGATCTGTTTCACTGTCTGTTTAAGGCTGGAGATGTAGAGATGTAACGTTCTATTCGCTCCAGATGTATAACTGCACGTTTGTGTTCGTGTGTTGTAAAGATGGCAGAGTGGGCGTGTCACAATGATGCGGTGTATCTAGGTCACCAGCATGAGGTGCCGCCAGGGTATAGTAGAGACACTCATAATGTCAGCATACATGTAGATACAGACGTGTAGTACTTGTATAAGAATGTGGTTGATCGTGTAGGTGAGTGGATAATGGTGCTGACAACACGAAGGCCGTATAGGCTCTTGGACGACTTCACATAACTCACACAACCACAAGTAGAAGTCAGTGAAAGAGGTAAGGCTGCTGACGTTTACAATATTTATTCGTGACGTACAATAATATGATGATGGACGAAACAGTCAATAGTACAAGATCATGGACATTATATGTGTAGTTATGAAGGTTAACATCAGGCATCACAGATCCCGAACAGCTTAGACATGTAACAATGTCTTGACCAAAACTACTGTTCATGCAATAGCTCTAATCCCTGACTGAGCCCCGGCTATCAAGAGTATGTCTTCAATCGTTGCTGATGTTTACGCGAATGCTAGGTTGAGTAGACGAAGGGTTAGCATCATACTTTTAGCCTGAACACAGCCACACAGTATTGTTCTTAGCTCGTACAACAGTGTTAATGATTAATCAATGAGTTGGTGAAGACTGGTCCACATCCAAATTTATTCACAAGAGCTCCAACAATAATTCAGCATAAATAACATTAGGTAGATTGCATTCATTAAGGTCCAATGTCAGTCCATCGGGGTAAACAATGTAAGAGGCATACAATTCATAAATCTCAATTCTGGCCGTACGAGACTAGCGTTCCGGTTAAAGCAAGCCGTGAACGAAGTATGGCGGCAAATGTAAATATATGCTGACGATCGAAAATGTTTACCTCAAAATACAGTCACAATACTTCCCATGGAAGCTGTAACCCTTGATGGCCTATAAACACATCTTATACAATCGTGGCGACCAAATCTCATTACAAGCCACTGAGAAAATATATCGAATAACACATTCACCACGGGAACACAACCATGGCACGTCTCGTCAGGGCTGTTGACATTTTTTTCAAGCACGGAAACCCTGACCGTTCGGCTGCGCATGAGCAGACGATACATACGTCCCGTTATATATTTATAGCTAATGCAGACAGCTGTATTTCAGCAAGAGATTGACGTACGCCTGTGCGTAAAAGCCTTACACAACATAAGCCCTAGCAAATATATTGCTTAGTACGGGCGATATCAGTTATTTAACAAAGTCAATGCTATTGTCCTACAACTAGCCAAAGACTTCATTCTGGCCTCACATGCCAGGTACTTCATTCTGGTGAAGGAGATTGGCCGTAAACACGGACCAATTTAATGACGACGGAATCAGGCCGCAGGGCGCGGGCCTCGATAATTAGGTGACTCTCAGTTTACATAAACTTCTGAGAATAAATATATTTCTGCCAAACAATATTCCGCCTGCATTGCGGATCCATTAAGTTGATTCTTGGGCTTATGTATATAACAGGTCAACTTAGACCTAATCTTTCAATATGTAGCCATACTGGGGTACAGTATATTAACTCCTCGTGAGCTTCGCTCACTATGTCGCCATCTGCAATAAATGTACCTTTAAGATCTAATCGAGACGAAAAAGATCGAATAATGTTTCAGTTACCTTCTCATAGAATCCTTACACTCTAAGGTAACACAACACAGTCAATACTGGCATAAAGAATCACTCAGGGAAGGAAGAATGACAAATCAGTCATTCCCAGAATTTCCCAATCCCTATCGAAAAACTTGGCAGAGAGAAATCTACGGATCGACACATCCGTTCTAAGCCTCAGGTACACTCTCCTTGAAACAAAGTCACTCGGTCTTTCGCCAAGACCTGCGCATGCCCAAAGAGCATAGACCAGATCGAGGCTAAACCAGACCAGGCGTTTCCGCCCAAACGGGTGGTAAAGATACTCCGTATATGGTCCTATAAATAGACTTAAGACATGTCAACTATAAGACATTGCCTGAGACAGGACAACATAAGACAGGGGAAGATAATCACCAGTCAAACCTGTCACAGAAAGATAATAAACAGTTATCTCTCTTTGATCACATTAAACCAAACATAAATTAGGTTGCTGTCTTTCACACCGTCAAAAATGACAGCAACAGTTATACATATATTTAGTTATACATATAGACGATATATAGACATACATAGGTAACAAAAGGGGTGTAGCTGGCGGCGGTGACGATGTATAGTGGGGTGTAGGTTAGGGGGATTTTTGTGTGATGTATTGCAATTGTTTTTGTATTGTTCCGGTAATGTGTTGGTGTGTTTGTTTAGACATATATTTACATATATAAATACAATATATATAAAATATAAAAAATCGATAATGATAGAAAATATAAAAAAGCGATAATTAGTAGGTTACTAAGGGGGTTTTTGAAGCGATTGGAGTCTGTTTGTGCTGGCGTGGGTGACGATGTATAGTGGAGTGTAGGTTAGTGGGGATTTTTGTGTGTCCTGGTAGTGTGCTGTTATGTGTTTGTTTATACATAAATATACATATCTACATACAATATATATATATATATAAAATATAAAAATCGATAATGACGGAAAATATAAAAAGCGGTAATTAGTAGGTTACTAAGGGGTTTTTGAAGCGAGTGGAGGTTTTTTGTGCTGGCGTGGGTGACGATGTATAGTGGGGTGTAGGTTAGGGGGGATTTTTGTGTGATGTTGTATTGGACGGGTAGTGTGTTGATGTGTTTGTTTCACACATAAATATACATATATACACACAATATATAAAATATAAAAAATTCGATAATGACGGAAAAATAAAAAATCGATAATGGTGGGTTACTAAGGGGTTTTTGAAGCGAGTGGAGTCTTTTTGGGCTGGTGTGGGTGACGATGTATAGTGGGGTGTATTTTAGGGGGGATTTTTGCGTGATGTTGTATTGGACGGGTAGTGTGTTGGTGTGTTTGTTTATACATAAATATACATATATTTACATACAATATATAAAATATAAAAAATCGATAATGACGGAAAATATAAAAAATCGATAATTAGTAGGTTACTAAGGGGGTTTTTGAAGCGAGTGGCGTCTTTTTGCGCTGGCGTGGGGGACGATGTATAGTGGTGTGTAGGTGATCTTGTGTGCCGGTATTTTAATTGTTGTTTATACAATATATATGAGGAATGAAGTGTTAGAGACTTACCTATACCAGGAACAGCATCTAGAGGTGGGAGTCGGGTGTGTTAGAGACGTTACTAGGGCTAACATTGAGAGGTGGGAGTGAAGTGTTAGAGACTTACCTACTTGAGTGAGCGAGGGTGTTTGTGTGTGAGCACGCGCGTGTGTGTGTGGGCGCTCGCGTGCGTGGTTGTGTGTCTGTGTGTGTGTGGGTGTGCGCGTGTGCGGGTGTGGCTGTGTGATGTTGTATTGTGCCCATAGGGTGTTGTTTAAGGCGGGTGTGCCAACAGCGAGAGGTGGGCATGAAGTGTTATAGACTTGAATATACCAGATCCAGACTCGAGAGGTGGTAGTGGAGTGTTAGAGACTTACCTATTTGAGTGCGCGAGTTTTTTAGTGTGTGTGTGTGTGTATGTGTGGGCGCTCGCGTGCGTGGTTATGTGTCTGTGTGTGTGTGGTGTGTTTAAAGGTTTCTTGAAACGTGTCCAGCCTTGTTTGTGCGCTACCCAGGACTTGCTTAATGGAAAAACTAATTGATAGTGGACGCGGTGTCGATGTGAAAATTCTTTGTGTGCTGGTCTTGTGCGTGTATGACTCATGGTAAATCCATATTACCTAAAGCAGCTAAGAATCCGCAGCGAAGCTTCCTGTTATGTTTAATTTTGCTTTTCACTCAAAGTAAAGTCACCTCCTTTGGTTTGAGAACAGGCGTTTGTAATTTGTTTATTTGTCTTTTTGTTAAGGTTAAAGCGCCTGTTCCCGGTTCTCCATTTATTCTAATAGCAACAGATGTATTATTCTTTATAGGTCTTTGTAGCTTGTCTTTTTGAGCGCCAGAAATATTTAACTTACTCGTTCATACATTTTTCTAAGATAAATTTTTTAGCTTTCGTTATCATGAAATCTTATACTAACTGTTTCGCCTCTTAAATTTACAAGATTATTTTCTTTGTGAGCGTTAGGAAAGGAAAAATAGGTTTCTAGATTAACGTATACTAACTCATAATGTTTATCTTTATCTAGTTCTAACGAGGATTAATTGGAGTATTAAAGGTTGTTTTATTACCTAAGTTTGTGCTGGCGAGGGTGACGATGCTTTTGGTTTGGTTGGTGTTGTTGTATTGGGCCGGTAGTGAGTTGATGTGTTTGTTTATACATATACTCAGACAATATATATATATGTGTGTATTCGTGTGTGTGTGCATGTGTGTGTGAGTGTCGGGGCTCGCGTGCGTGGTTGTGTGCCTGTGTGTGGATGTGCGCGGGTGTACCAGCATCGAGAGGTGGGCGTGAAGTGTTAGAGACGTACCTAGACCAGGGCCAACATTGAGAGGTGGGTGTGAAGTGTTAGAGACTTACCTATTTGAGTGCGCGAGTGTGTTCGTGTGTGTGTGTATGTGTATGTGTGGGCGCTCGCGTGCGTGGTTATGTGTCTGTGTGTGTGTGGGTGTACGCGTGTGCGGGTGTTTGAAGGTTTCTTGAAACGTGTCCTGCCTTGTTTGTGCGCTACCCAGGACTTGCTTAGTGGAAAAACTAATTGATAGTGGACGCAGTGTCGATGTGAAAATTCTTTGTGTGCTGGTCTTGTGCGTGTATGACTCATGGTAAATCCATATTACCTAAAGCAGCTAAGAATCCGCAGCGAAGCTTCCTGTTATGTTTAATTTTACTTTTCACTCAAAGTAAAGTCACCTCCTTTGGTTTGAGAACAGGCGTTTGTAATTTGTTTATTTGTCTTTTTATTAAGGTTAAAGCGCCTGTTCCCGGTTCTCCATTTATTCTAATAGCAACAGATGTATTATTCTTTATAGGTCTTTGTAGCTTGTCTTTTTGAGCGCCAGAAATATTTAACTTACTCGTTCATACATTTTTCTAAGATAAATTTTTTAGCTTTCGTTATCATGAAATCTTATACTAACTGTTTCGCCTCTTAAATTTACAAGATTATTTTCTTTGTGAGCGTTAGGAAAGGAAAAATAGGTTTCTAGATTAACGTATACTAACTCATAATGTTTATCTTTATCTAGTTCTAACGAGGATTAATTGGAGTATTAAAGGTTGTTTTATTACCTAAGTTTGTGCTGGCGAGGGTGACGATGCTTTTGGTTTGGTTGGTGTTGTTGTATTGGGCCGGTAGTGAGTTGATGTGTTTGTTTATACATATACTCAGACAATATATATATATGTGTGTATTCGTGTGTGTGTGCATGTGTGTGTGTGAGTGTGGGGGCTCGCGTGCGTGGTTGTGTGCCTGTGTGTGGATGTGCGCGGGTGTACCAGCATCGAGAGGTGGGCGTGAAGTGTTAGAGACTTACCTAGACTAGGGCCAACATTGAGAGGTGGGTGTGAAGTGTTAGAGACATCACTATAGCAGGGCCAACAGCGAGCGCTGTGGAAACAAAGATATTGATTTTGGGTCTCTCTCTGTTGTGAGAAATGCGCAAAAAAAAATCCTTTTATGTTTACGCCAAATATCGATTGGCGCACGGGCAGCTGTGTGTCCATGCAGTCGAAACAAAAGAAAAATCAATCTTGGTTTTTTATGGCCCATGTTTTTCCGAGGAAAAAGTCATACTGGGTACTTTGTTCAGCGATTTTTGCATCACAATACTCACACTTTCATAATTTTGGTACCATCGTTTTCATATTTCATAATTTTAGTCTCACAATTTTCATATTTCATAATTTTTGTATCACAGTCTTCATATTTCTTAATTTTGGTATCGCAGTTTTCATATGAAGTAAAACAGTCCCAATTAAGATGGTTTGGCCATGTCTGCAGAATGGGAGAAGATCGGCTACCACGACAAGCATGGGAAACAAAGATCCAAGGATCCAGACCCCGAGGACGACCCAGAGTCCGCTGGGAGGACAACATTAGACAATCTTTGAAGGACCGAGGACTAGAATGGAACCAGGCCAGGAAGAAGACAGCCGATAGGATAGTCTGGCGCTCTCTCTTCCAAACCTCTACACCTCACGGTAGAAGAGGAACGACTAAGTAAGTAAGTAAGTTTTCATATGTCATAAGTTTTGTATCACAGTTTTCATAATTTTGGTATAACAGTTTTCATATGTTTGATCTCACAACATTCATACTTTCATTTCATAATTTTTGTATCACCATTTTCATAATTTTGGTATCATCGTTTTCATATTTCATAATTTTGGTATCAGAGTTTTCATATCTCCATTTCATAACGGTTATTACATTCTTTCCCGCCCCGCGCTTGTAGTTTAGTGAGAACCACCAAAAATGTGTGTTTGTCTAAGGCGTTGTGGTTGTTTATTGAGCGAATTACTACTAGATTTATCATGCTCCTCGAATCAAAACAGGGGTTCTCTTCTCGTATAATGTTCTACCCTGACATTTCTGACAAACGATTCAGGTTTTACCCTCACTAGTAAGAAACTCGGATCGATGGTCCGCACAAATCCCGGTGAATATACGCTAGATATATATTTATCAGAGCAGTGAGGACGGATGCCCATGCGCGTATAACTTCACACGTCAAAAATAATCTTTACAGGAGCGCTTATATGTTGATATTTCACTGCCGCTGTTAAAGACCCCATACCACAGACTTGTGTAGATTGATCAATTATTGTGGAGGTAGTGTATTCTTAAGCAATAACAGGAGCATTTTGTGTATTTCATGAAAGTTTAGGTATAGGTACACTGTACAAAATGTGCCCGTGAGGTGATATAAATGTGCCCGTGAGGTGATAGAAATGTGCCTGTGAGATGATATAAATGTGCCCGTGAGGTGATAGAAATGTGCCTGTGAGATGATAGAAATGTGCCCGTGAGGTGATAGAAATGGCCCGGGAGGTCATAGAAATATGTCTGTGAGGACATAGAAATGTGCCCGTGAGGTGATAGAAATGTGTCTGTCAGGTGATAGAAATGTACCTGTGAGGTGATAGAAAGGTGCCCGTGAGGTGATAGAAATGTGCCCGCCGGTTTTGGTAGAAAACTTTAGATATGACTCACCAAAGTATGTTCGCACGTGTAACAAAGGCAATGTCACAGTGACTTGTG
Source organism: Oreohelix idahoensis (assembly GCA_024509875.1). Classification (NCBI taxonomy): domain Eukaryota; kingdom Metazoa; phylum Mollusca; class Gastropoda; order Stylommatophora; family Oreohelicidae; genus Oreohelix; species Oreohelix idahoensis. Next base: position 57,284 of record JAMPIV010017041.1, read on the forward strand.
TAGATTGACCAATTATTGTGGATGTAGTGTATTCTTAAGCAATAACAGGAGATTTTTGTATATTTCGTGAAAGTTTAGGTATAGGTACACTGTCCGAAATGTGCCCGTGAGGTTATATAAATGTGCCCGTGAGGTGATAGAAATGTGCCTGTGAGATGATATAAATGTGCCCGTGAGGTGATAGAAATAGCCCAGGAGGTCATAGAAATATGCCTGTGAGGTCATAGTAATGTGCCCGTGAGGTGATAGAAATGTGTCTGTGAGGTGATAGGAATGAATCCCGTGAGGCGATAGAAAGGTGCCCGTCAGGTGATAGAAATGTGCCCGCCGGTTTTGGTAGGAAACTTTAGATATAACTCACCGAAGTATTTTCGCACGTGTAACAAAGGCTGGCCTCGGTAAAAACTTACAGTTTTTTATTGGAAGGAGTTGTGCTTGTACCCTTTTGCACGAATATAACAACCGATGTGTTCCAAAACCTTCTGTCTTAGACTATATAAAAAACAGAATTGTCTCTCACATGCGCAGTGCGCACGTGCGCAAGCGATAATTTCAGAACTCACCCCCACAAGCTGTCACAATGCTCGGAACCAGTTATCGATATGTGATTTCTCATTACAAAGAAACGAAGTTTAATTGCGTACAGCTGGGTATGAATAATTAATTGGATACCATTGAAGCCAGCTTTTTACGCTCGCACATAAAACTAGAGTTTCAAACTATGTTTTCTAGTTCAAATATAACTTCGTGTCCCCAGTGCGAGTTATATTTTGTGTGTTTGTCTGTGTGACAGTATATGTAGAACATGGTAACGCTTGTAAAACAATGAGATTAAACACTAACTTTAAAAACCAAATGTGAAGACACATTATTATGGTCTATTGACGAAGAATGAATAACAACCGAGTGATATTTGTTGTGAATGGTAAAAAAAAGTCTTGTGACTGAGTGAGTAACGTGTGGTTCTCGTGATGTTACAACCAGACTTGTGTGTTTTGTTCGCAGGGATTCTCACGTTCTTGAATAAAATAACTATGTGTGAGTGTAATTTAAATCTACTCACCCATCTAGTGGTATGTAAGTGACCCGCACACAGTCGTAGTCTCCAACATAAAAAGAATGTCAAACGCTGGACAAAGCCAAATAGACAGTTTTATTGAACACAACCGTAAAGATATGTCACAGGCAGACTAGATTATGGCGCCAAATAGATACTCCTCAGTGTTGTAGTCTGTAATTGAAACAATGTCGAGGCTATTTTCATCCATGTTTAATAAAACACAGCAAACACGTACTTTTACCCTCACTAGAAAGAAACCCAATCGTTGGTCTGCGCTCGCGACGCGAGGAAAATCATTGATCGTTTATAAAACTCCGTTAACACCAAAAATTTTCTCCCAGACCTGCTCAAAGGTTCCAACCTGTAGGTAAATATGTCAGCTGTCAAATACTTCTTTAAATATTTCTTGCAGTTTTCCAAACTTTTCATTAAATTGTTTTTCATTCAATATTTTTTCCCGTTGTCAGTACTTGACAATGCAAATATAGTATTATACCATCAAATGTAATCGATGAATGAGTCATACTCTTTGTAGTCGGTTAGGGTGGGTGACGTCAGCGCTAAAGATAGACTATCGGAAACAAGTTTATGTTCTTTTGCTCTTGTATTATTATTTTATTATACATAAACTTGTTTCCGATAGTCTATCTTTAGCGCTGACGTCACCCACCCTAACCGACTACAAACAGTATGACTCATTCATCGATTACATTTGATGGTATAATACTATATTTGCATTGTCAAGTACTGACAACAGGAAAAAATATTGAATGAAAAAAAAAATTTATGAAAAGTTTGGAAAACTGCAAGAAATATTTAAAGAAGTATTTGACAGCTGACCTATTTACCTACAGGTTGGAACCTTTGAGCAGGTCTGGGAGAAAATTTTTTGAGTTAACGGAGTTTTATAAACGATCAATGATTTTCCTCGCGTCGCGAGCGCAGACCAACGATCGGGTTTCTTTCTAGTGAGGATAAAAGCTCGTGTGTGCTGTGTTTTATTACCGGCCGATATCAGTACACAGATTAACACGTACATCGCCCCGTGCAATCTGCTTAATCGCTGATAAGGCACGGGTGCGTCTCCACCAAGGTTGTAATGTGTCGGATTTTGTGTGTGCTCAAGCAACAGATAAGACATTACATAAGCGATCAGATGTTTACAGCCCATTTTCAGAAAAGTGATGTTTTAAATTTTGCACTAGATGAGTCATGCAAAATATTCAAATCAGATTGACTAACCGTTTAAGCCACATAATAAACATGGTGGAGTAACACAGGGAATATAACCTGACACATTGCAGTGGTTTGTTTTTTTCAATGTGAGATTCACGCTTGCCAAAGACACCAGACTTGCCAGTTAGAATTCAGAATTTCCATTTATCAGACCGGACACCTTTTATTGGAATATTCATCAGGACTTACAATTCAGCCCAGGAAATCTCTATCATTTTAATAAGGAAAGCCGCTGTCTGGGGAAACTGAAGGAAACACACGGTCAGAATTGGAATTAAAGTTCACATTAACGACCCCAAGTACACGTGTAATAAGGCAACTTCCGGTGCCTTTTATTCATCTGAGCAAATAGTATGTGAGCCAGGATTGGCGTAAGTTATAATTTTACATTCTATATTTTATTACTAACATGTGAACTAACATACGGGTATATATGTATATTACCATGTGAATTTTAATATGTGAAAATCGCTAGTGGATGTCCCAGTCATTTGAGGCTGACAACCTCAGAGTATAGAATAATGATTCATGAACCACCACTGCACGGGCTGGTGACTGCTTTATTGATAGTTTCTTAAAGAGAACTAAACGCATAAAAAGTTCTAGGTTCCATACGGCGCAGGGAGGGAAAGATGAAAGAAATGATGTACATTCTAAGTATAATACTAACAGTTTCAAACCAGTGTAAATGTCGATGATAACATATGCACTTTAAAATTCTTGGAAGTTTCAAACTTTTCAAATCAGTGTAAACATAAATGAAAACATATTCAATTTATATTGTGAACACTTTTCAATCAGTGGAAATCTAAATGTAAACATATTCTATCTGAGCTATTAACCTTTTCATTTAAATGAGGGGGAAAAATCTGTCCTTTCTTTTTCTTTTATGTGTATGTCGACCGCCGAAGTAGGGTACCCACCAACCGCGGTAAGCTGGTTAGGTAATGGTGAAGCAGGCAATGTTTAGGCCACCTTTTCTAGCCCCTTCCTCATGCCATGGAGGTGAGCAGTGCTTTCCTAAAGAGGGCTGCTCAGACACTCAGGGGGCTGCCGAATCCCACTGCTGCTCCGATCAGTGGAAGACGACCATATGGCCTGAGCCGCCTGTGTGTAGGTCTGCGACTACGACTGCCAGCGTACCCACGCCTGCCGCTTCGCCGCTCGCCCATCGCCACAGGACTTGTTGTGAGTGGATGGATGAATGGATGAATGGATGAAAGAGTGACTTGCGCGGTGATTTGGATTAAAGTGAGGAAGAGTTGCGCAATTCGTCGACCTCACTCTCTCGCCTGGGTCCATCTCAATCCAGTGGCAAGACAAGTCAAGACGACTGGAGATGAAGTCAGGTGCAGTGGATGACCAGGGCTTTCTACGTGCCTCGCCGTGCTCCTTACGCTCCACAGCGCGTTGCTGGTAATCGCCGTCATGCCCGTTGAACCAACAGGTGGTTTCTTCCGCGCAGTCTATCGAATCCAGTCTTCGCATGCATGGGTAGGCAGACCCTAACTCACCGAAGGTTTATAACCATTCGGCTACCCTCACCTAGTTTAGCCGGCCTGTCAAAGCCGTTGTCTGGGGGTGGCCGCTGTCGCATGCTGACAGCTACGAGGAGCCACAGGTGAGAGCTGGATGCCAGGTTTGGACCAAAGGTGGCTGAGCTGCCCTAAAAAGGGCATGACAGCTCCTTCACCAGAGGTACTACCAATACCTGACTTCCCAACACCCCCCATTTAAATGTAATGTGAAGCTAAAGCTGTCCAGTTTAAATGTAAAGAAAGTTTTATCCCGAGGGATTAAATTTATTTTTCATCGAGGGTAAATTCTGAGATTAATTGGATGGTAGAATAGAAGAAAGGGGACATATAAGTTGAAGTAAAATCTGCGAGAATAATTGCTCATTTCAGTAACATTTTAGTCATAAAATGATAATAAACAAACCCGCCCTATTGTGTCTGACGGTGATTCTCTCACACGCCAGCATAACGCTGAATTTTGTGCCTTGGAACGGCTTAGAACCGATCCCACCGTTTAAAACCCTACTCGCTTTCCTTGTGACATACATTTTTAACATTTTGCCCGATTTGATAGAGACTGAGACAAGACTTACAATTAACGATTTTGCGGAAGTGTGCCGCCAAACTACTGTCTGAATTAACTTAGTATTTAACTTTAACGCTGGTAATTAGTAGTAATCCTTACAAATTTGGTAGTGTTACACGAGACAACAGTTATAATTAACGCAAATTCTTACACTTGCCTCGCACCCACCCCGTTTCGCTTGACACGTTTGCCATGCATATACACACGCTGGAGCAAAGCCAACAGAGGCAAACACGCAGACAATTTTATTTCCTCCTCGCGGTAGTATTACTGACGTCACTAAAACATGTAGTTATTTGAAAATACATGCTAGCGAGAGATGAAAAAAGGGGGAAAAGATGGCCGTCTTGTGTAAAATTTTTATTTGACGAACTGACAGTGACAAAATTGAAAATCTAAAACCAATATGAAACTGACCATAAAAATCATATGGTAGTATAGCTTAGATTCCACTGAGCAAGAATGTGTTTTAAATAATATGGTAGTCCATGTATTAGTTGAGTTATTGAGAAAATACTAAATGTCTACCGACGCATGACCAGACAGACTGTTGTTCCTGCTTGTTTTTTTCATAACGTTAGTGGGAACGCCGGCTTAGAAAAGAGGCATTGAGGGAAATTCAAATTCGCTTGGGTAACAAGAGTATAGGAGGGAAAGGGGAGCGGTAGGTAAATGTAATCCAAAACGAAACATCTTTTTGTATTGGCATAACTAAAGCAGGCTGGCCAATAGACTACCAGACGCAGAGTTTGTTTGGAATTATTTTGGTTTTTCAAAAACTGCATTTGAATTCTGGTAGTCGCAAGCTTTCGATTGGCCAGTGCTAAGAGATATTAGCAAGAAGCTTTCAATATTCATTGCCAGTTGAATAAAAATTTTCATTCAGATACGCTGAGAACAGCTGTGATAAATTTAAAAATAAATTAAATAACTATAGAAGTATTTCACAGTCTGGACGGAGCAGAAGAAACTGAGGCCACTTCTTGCAAGTCAGCGTCATTTGTTTATATTTCTTGAAATTTGTGGTAAGGCTGATTTATGAATTACTATGTTTAATCCAACTGCCAAAGTAGATACTGCTTTTGGAAAAGTGAAGGACATGCCGGGAGCAGACATTGTTGAGTCCTCACATTGAAATGTATCTAACTGGTGTATGTTGTCATGATTATGTTTGAATATTATTGCATTAGAAAATTAATAAGCCTCTGTGTTCCATGAACACTGTTAAACATGCCTGAAGCATTTATATTTTAAAAAAGAAAATGAGAGAAACTCATATCAAAGGAAATGTGGTTACTCCACATTATTCTATGGAGGAAAACTGTGTAAACGTACAGTGGCGTATCTGCCATAGGGACCTGAGGTGTGGTCACAGCAAGGTGTGAGTCATTTAAAATTAGGGGCGAATGCATCTGTAATGCACACGAGGCTGACCCCATACCCACGTATGAAAATAAATAACAGAATAAGTGATCAGGTATAAAAAGCCAGGATGTCCTTTTGTTGCAGAGGTTTTATTTCCTGTTGCCAACTGGTAACAGGAAACCTGTTGAGTGAGAATAAAAGCCATCAAGTCTCCGACCATTCGTTTATGCTGTTACAAGATAACGGGAGGAGCTTGGGCATTTTGAGAGAGCAAGATTTTCTGCAACTTCATACTGTATTATCATTTTCACAAGGAATCCCAGGTGATGCGATAAGCATCTGGGTATATCTGACCCTTTCGATTGAATAAACTCAAGTATTTCAAAATCATATTCAGGAAGTTTATGGGTATGATGACATTATAGCCCCTTATACACAGTGACTCTCCCTTTAGATGAATAAAGTGTAAGCTGTGAACATTCCCACAGGAAAGATATATATATATTGACTTTATAGTTAGTGGGCAAATTGTCCCCACATTTTTAGTTGATCTTTTCTGTAAACTATCTTGTCCTTATTTTTAAAGACCTGTCCAAAAGATATGACTGGACAGGCATAATAAATTGTACAGAAAAAACATTACTTTAAAGAAAAACTTCACCACTGGGTTTATTCACTTCCTCATAGAAAATTAAAGTGTTTTTGTGTTGTGTACCATCATTTCATTTCTCCCCTAGACACTAGGTACATCATACACCAGACACTAGAGCCAAAATAGTGACCGTGTGAGATCTAGGGAGGTAGCGTTAGGTTCCCTGCATATATTTCATTATCATCTTTTAGAGTCAGGGGCCTACATGTGCTTGACCTCACACGGTTAATGCAGACATTGATTTCATACTTTTAGGATACCATCATAACCTCCCCAGCAAAATCAAACTTTGCTACATAAGTATGTGTCGGGAAACGCAATACTCAGAAGAGCGTTTCGTTTCTATTCTTTATAATAGTTATTGGTGGTACCAGCGGAAAGTGCTATCTCTGGAGCAAGAAGGGACAAATGGCCTACGCTTTAAGACTAAGGACCAACTTTGTAGACTCTCCTTGTCATTTCTGGGAAACGAGCTACATCCGACAACATTGACCAGCGACGAGAGGGAGCAGTGTAAAAAGAACCAACCCATCAGAAGGAGCAGAACCGTCATTGGCAGCTAAGTTCCATATATAAGCTGCCAAAGTGAACTTTTTTTCCATCGTCTCTATTATCCATCAATGATGAAACTGTTCTTCTAAACTATTCAACTTATTTTCAAACTGTTAAAACTGAAGTGATTATTAAATTTTATTATTTGTAATTTTACAAATTTTACATCGATTAAGTACATGGGAGCTGCAGGCGACCTATTACTCCCAAGGGTCCTACAGGCAGCTTGGTGCAACAAGACCATACCAAAGGATTGGGAGATTGCCATAACAACACCGATTTTCAAAAAGGGTGACAACCGACAATGTGGAAACCATAGACGCATATCCCTTCTCAGTGTCCCTGGTAAAATATACTCTAGAATCCTAGAGCAAAGACTCCTACGCTTAGCTGAGCCACAATTGGATGAGGTCCAGTGCGGATTCCGAGCAAACCGAAGTACTCAAGTTGACAGACAGTTGAGTGAAAAGGCTCTTGAGTATAAAAACGAAATCCATCTTTGCTTCTTAGATCTGGAAAAGGCGTTTGACAAGGTCCCCTGGAACAAACTCTGGGACTGTTTGGCAAGGAAGAAAATTCCAACATCTCTGATTCATGCTATACAGAGCTTCTACAAGCCTTGCAGAAATTATGTGAGGAGGGCAAACCTTAAGTCAGAAGAATTCAGGACCACCACTGGTGTAAGACAAGGTGATACCCTGTCACCTTATCTTTTTATACTCCTCATGGACGATGTCATCAAGGCATGTAAGGAGAGGACAGGAAAGTATTCAGGGGGTACTGGAAGATAAGACAGGTCTGTATTTCAGAGCTGGCATCTGCTGATGATGTTGCCCGGATTACTTAATCAGAGGCACATCTTCAATCCAACCTGCAAGTCTGGAAGGAAAAGCTGGAGAAGAGAGGGATGATCATAATCAGCTCGAAAACAAAAACCATAGTAATATCACGAGAGGAAAGAAGACATCAGATTAAGCTGGGACAACAGGTCCTGGAGCAGGTCAAACACCTTAAATACCTTGGAGCTGTCATAGACCGGAAGGGAGGCATCAACTAAGAGCTGGCTACTCGAAGAGCAGCAGCTGGGAAATTTTTTCAAGCCAGAAATCGAGGATTCCTCAGCAAAAGAGAAGTTGGTAAGAAGACGAAGATGGCGGTATACCCTCCACCTATGTCCCAGTCTTGACATATGAATGCGAGTCATGTGCAATGACTACAACCCACAAAAGCCAGATCCAAACCTCAGAAATGAGGTATCTGAGGAAGGTGGTTGAAGTAACAAGACGAGACATGGTCCGCAATCAGACGATACGTCAAGGCCTAAAAACCCAACCTCTGCAGACCCAAGTAGAACAGTCCCAACTGAGATGGTTTGGCCATGTCTGCAGAATGGAAGAAGATCGGCTACCACGCCAAGCCTGGGAAACTAAGAGCCAGGGATCCAGACCTCCAGGACGACCCAAAGTCCGCTGGGAGGACAACATTAGACAATCTTTGAAGGACCGACCAAGGACTAGAATGGAACTAAAACCAAGAGGAAGACAGCCGATAGAATAGTATCACGCTCTCTCTTACAAACCTCTACACCTCGCTGTAGAAGAGGAACGACTAAGTAAGTAAGTAAGTAACTTCGATTTAATCATTTTAAAGTTACTCCATGTTTGTCTCAGTCTGTTTACTTCAAGTTTGTCTCAGTCAATTTACTACACACACTCCCAACTGAGCTGTACCAGAATAATAAGAATTCCCCATGAGTTAATCAGAGGTCGGGGGCTGAACGAGCTAAAATTAATCATTGCTTAATTCTTCACAAAAGGGGTCGGCAGATTCTAGAATTAACGTGCTTAGCCAAAGCAGCATTTTTTTTGCTTATCTGAATATCTTGTGAAGACTTCCTTTGTGATAGAAGTGTCATTACCCTTCTATCTTCATCTCTGCCAAGAGTAATCGTGTGCGAAGGGAGACACCTTTGAAGCCCACTGATAACGTCTTCTTCCTGGTCACCACGTTAATAAAGCTGGTATTGGTGTAAATGTTCAACTCTAAACCGGCACAGTGTTGGGCATACAGGTCACCTTGTCCAAAAACGTAATGAGGCCCCGACAAGGATGTAATGTTGACTATGAGTGTTAATGTGAGTGTCAATACGCGAATGCAGGGATTGTTCTGAAGAGTTGACTAGAAGATCAAACACTCACTCACACGTATCTAGAAGTTAATGATGCAGACTACTGTGGTCGTTTCATACTGTTTAATTGGACGCACACACTTGGACAGTACGGGTATAGTTACAGGAAAACAGGTCGACATATATCATCATACTGTTGATCAATGGTCTACAATCTTAAGTTGGCATTCATGTTGAAGAACATTACAATGGAACGTCCGTAGACAAGCACTTAGATTTCCACTGTTTATAAATATAATCATCAGGCCTTACTGACCGATCATGTCAGTTAATAAATAATGTTCAAGCATGACTCCTAGACAGAACCTCTTTTCTAGCGAAGATTCTTTTAGGTAAAGTTCAGCAAATATTTCTGGAGACAATGTTAACCCACCAGTATTGGGTTTTCTTTATAACTGTGATCTCTTAATCATCACCTGATAATAAGGGGCATCCCTGTTCTCTGATCGATGATCGACAAAAAATAGGATCCAAAATGGCTTCTGGTTCCAGTGAGCATTACTCACTATACAGATGCATAGTACAGCTTCAATAAAGGCTTTGTTCATGAACACAAATGTTTCTACAAGAATCAGCATATTCTTTCATCATAACTGCTGCATACAATCATATTCAGTGCTGCTAGGTAACATGTCATCCCGAAATATTGATATAGATAATCATCATGTAGACGTCTGCCCATCTAAGCCTAGCAAGGAAAAAGTTCAGCAAAAAGTTCTTTTACCTGGGCATGGGAAATACACTAGCAGAACATATACGTCCTCTCCTGGCGTAAACACTGGGGAATAAACACTGGGGAACTCATAGACTTAATAATCATATCAGAAACTATCTTCTTCCCCATAATAGATCACAGAGATCAACAAACTTCGGACTGGTCTCCGACATGGCATTCACCAGGCTCCATCATCACGGAAGACCCTTTTTCGTATCCGCATGCGCAGAAACTGCCTGACCCCAAAAATTCAGTGCAAGGAAAAATAGTCCCACTTAGACATACAAAGATATCACGATATAAGACCGAATCGTCTTAAATAGACAAGAAGTAAACATAGACTCGGACCATAAACATTCCTGCATAAACCTAAGCAAGAACAATCTGTTTCTGGCCCAACAAGGAACAAGCCAACAAAATCTGGATTCATACGCCAAGTTCGATATTCAGGGGAGATAACCCATATAACAAAAGTATCAATCAATCATGGGTGATATATCCTTGGCCAGGAAAGCATCCTGATTTTCAAAACAAATACTTTCCCTCAGACAAATAAATATTATAATAACTACATACATTGCCACCAGTAATCTGTTGGTAACAGGCTACCGCAACCCCCGGGAAAAAAAATGAAATTTTTTTTTCCATCTGAGAGCAACATACAATAGGCTCACAACGCACGAATAATGCGCAGATGACTAATAACAGCAATTTATAATGTCAAATTAAGGTAAAGTCGAAGCATAGATCGACTTGTGAGAATATATCTCAACATCTCAGAGAAAGCATTTCTCTAAGTATAAATATTTCCAGGGAGGTGCCACCAACGTATACTACAATGCTGGCAATGACACAATGCATATAATAATTTCATATAACAATTTCATATTTAAGCACTATAAGTACATGATTGACAGAAAGAAAGAATCATCAAAAGAGTAGCGGTGAATATACATTAGTGAACCGCTAAGTGTTTATACAATCACTATATCATATATCACAAATGTGTACATATTTAGATATAGAGAAAAGAACTGTTGTAGAGTTAGACACTTTAAAAAGTCCAAGATTTAACAGTTAAGTGGAGTCATGTTGAGATCTACTATCACAACGAGATGTATCAAAATTCTTATCTCTGTTGAGCCCATTGCCCTTATTTGAACTCCAGTTAACATAGTTATAATTTTTATTTCTCTTCTGAACAAAATATCTATTTGATGGATTTTGTTGTCCTGGAGAACAATCATTACAATGTTGATAACCTTTATGAAAGTTCTTATAGTTACTAGGACCAAAATGTTGAGGACAATTAAATTGCCTCCAGTTCTTTGAAGAAGAACTATTACCATATGGACGCGTTTGGTAGTGTCCACAATCACGATTATCTCTCTTAGCAAAATTGCTTTTATTTTTTCCTGTGTCACTGTGCTTAATAGGTACATCGTACTGTCTGAGCTGAGTACGATGGGTCCTAACAGTTTTGTTTTCCTTTACCAACTTATCAGGAATCTGAAAATTCGATGCACGGTTTCCCTGAGGAATCTTATCATGACACTTATGAAAGTCCTCACCGTGATCCAAACTTAATTTACCTTTGTTGGCCTCACGCCAACTCCCATTAGAGGCAGTATCGTTATTCCGTGGGAAACCATATTTTCCACGACAAGATTTGTTCACATATTGCTTAGTATTACTATTAGCATCGAGTGTCTGTCGCTGGCTCTTTGCATTCGTAACATGGTGACGCTCATGTTTATGTTTCAGTCTATCCACCTTAGTAGTAGATAACATGTTATTGTACAAAACAATATCTAATAAACTGTCACTCTCTTACGAAGTTTTATAACTTCCACCTCTGCCATAGCTTTCTCTCTAGTAACAGCTTTGTATATTCTTTCGTTGGTTTTAATTTTTCTGTCATAATCCAACCTTATGTCTTGTAACTGAGAAATAAGAGTCTTCTCTTTAGCCATACTATCTTTAAGATCTTTTCTCAACTTTGTCGTCTGAGACGTATTTTCTAAGACCTTAGCCTTCTCCTGAACAAGTTCAAGTTTGAGTGCTTCCATAGCACTATGATGAGTAGCCATCAATTTATCAACTTTTTCTGGAAATACCACATTCTTTTCTTCTAGTTGGCGGCTTAGAATCACATTCTGACTCAATAGATTAGTGAGTGTATCATTATATATCTTCTTGTGTTTCTCAGCCTCCACTTTTAATTTCTCTTAGTTCATTTTTACTTGTTCAAGCTCACTAGTAAGAGACTGTTCTTTACAAAGATGATTGTTCTTCATTAAGCTCACTTCAAATTCTAACTCTTTTTTCTCCTTTTCCAGTTGAGATTGTCTCAATTTATTCTCACTAGGAAGAGCTAATGTTTCTAGAATCTTCCACAGTAGTTTCAAATCAAGCGTGGAAGAGTTCACCTTATTTACTGATTACCCAACATCTCTTTTAATGAGGTCACTTCATTCTCTAACTCTTTCTTCTGACTAAGAGAAGAGTCATAGACTTTCTTATTATCTTCTATCAACATCATCATTTTATCCTTTAATATTGTATTTTCAGAATTCACTGCTGATAACTTATCAGTAAGAGCTTTCTTATCCCTTTGAAGCTCATTTATTGTTTCCTTTAATGCAACCAACTCCAAAGCTACGAGTTTATCTTCATGTTTGGAGCCGCGCTAGCGTAGTGGTTACAACACCGCTCTGGCGACCGGGTGATACAGGATCAAACCCGGGCGACGGCATTTGAGGATTTTTCGTCGACCGGGATTTGGACTGGATTAACTCGAGACCTGGCGAGGACATTTGAAGAAGTGTCGTCGACCAGGGACTGGCGGCTCCTGAGCCAACCCAGCTGCAATGGGTACCTCCGAAATCGGCGAGTATTTGCCTGAATGGCGAGGGACACCTGTCTCTGTACAAGAAATAAAGGGATACTCACGTAAAATCAATGTCAGGTTAGACATTAAAAAAAAAAAAAAAATAATAACCTGAGATTTCGCCTCGAGTATTAGCGGGCGTACGCAAAAAAAAAAAAAAAAAAAAAAAAAAAAAAAAAAAAAAAAAAAAAAAAAAATCTTCATGTTCTCTTTGCTGCTGTTCAGCTTCTTTGTCTAATTTTTCCACCTCAGCTTTCAGTTTATCAATGTCAAATTTTAGTGCTTTGTCATATTGACTGGTAGCAAACTCTTCCAACTTATCACCAGTCTTGCCTAGGGATTCACTTTGCTCAATAAAGTAATCTAAAGTCGACATAATGTATATTAATATGTGACTAGATACCTGAAATAGCAATAATGAAATCTATCTCCAAATAAATGGAAACAAGCTCTTAATAGCTTGAATAACCAGCTCCCTTTATCCCAATCTCTGTGGGAAACAAGCCTTTAAATAAGGTCTTGTATAATCAACTGTGTACCTATACTAATAGCAATTAATCATCAGTTGATTCTTTCTCATAAGTTCACTACACAGCTAGTAGTGTATGATCAAATATATTTTATATAGCATATGTCAATCAAGAACACAAACAAAACAATTATAAAAGACAACATGAAAACATTCGCAGAAGTCAACTAAAAAAAACTAACTGAAGGAAATCTCACAAAGGATGTGGTGATAACTGCGAAAATGTAACCAAAACAAGTGACGTCACAGTGTATAACATAAAGATGTATAAAACTGAATGACAGGAAAGAGTAGACCTACAAATACAAACAAATTTAATCAAAACTAAAGAATAGAAAAAATGTTACAAAAACAACGAAAAAAAAAAACACACCTCGTCACAACTAACAAAAAATAGCAACAAATTGTCGCTAGCAAATTTTCAATTAAGAAAATTGCCCCCTACAGACCACTAATATAATCCCTATGTTACTTGGGAAATCTTATATTAGTCACCTCACCAACCGCCCACGACATAGACACACAAATAATATGTAAACATTTAAACATAAATACATAAATATTATATAAATGGAATGTATTGTAGCGAAGGTTTAGCTGTTATCTAATGGCACAGTTTCTAATGTAAAGAAAATAAACTGCCACTTTAATAAACACTAAATTTTGAACTAAACTATTATACTGTTCAACATATAGAGAATTTCAAGAAGATCCAACGTTGATGGTTCTCATAACTAACACACGTAGGACTTCTGACCTGTACTGCATTTTTTCCAAAAACGTTAATCGTATGTTTGTAACTCGCTGTGATGTCCAACGAAAAAATGTCAACAAGCGCTGACCTAATTTCAGTATTCGCTTGATAGGTCACGTGAGGAACTGTTCACAAAGTGTAGACTCTCACTGCTGGTGTGTCGTATCAGGCGTCATGGAAACGATCTGGTATGAGTAGCTGACTTCCATGTGGTGTCTACTGTGCAGGTTAGACCCAGAAAGCTGACCTACCACATTGATATGGTCTCTTTCTGGTCACCACGTTAATAAAGCTGGGATTGGTGTAAATGGTCAACTCTAAACCGGCACAGTGTTGGGCATACAGGTCACCTTGTCCAAAAACGTAATGAGGCCTCGACAAGGATGTAATGTTGACTATGAGTGTTAATGTGAGTGTCAATACGCGAATGCAGGGATTGTTCTGAAGAGTTGACTAGAAGATCAAACACTCACTCACACGTATCTAGAAGTTAATGATGCAGACTACTGTGGTCGTTTCATACTGTTTAATTGGACGCACACTCTACAATCTTAAGTTGGCATTCATGTTGAAGAACATTACAATGGAACGTCCGTAGACAAGCACTTAGATTTCCACTGTTTATAAATATAATCATCAGGCCTTACTGACCGATCATGTCAGTTAATAAATAATGTTCAAGCATGACTCCTAGACAGAACCTCTTTTCTAGCGAAGATTCCTTTAGGTAAAGTTCAGCAAATATTTCTGGAGACAATGTTAACCCACCAGTATTGGGTTTTCTTTATAACTGTGATCTCTTAATCATCACCTGATAATAAGGGGCATCCCTGTTCTCTGATCGATGATCGACAAAAAATAGGATCCAAAAATGGCTTCTGGTTCCAGTGAGCATTACTCACTATACAGATGCATAGTACAGCTTCAATAAAGTCTTTGTTCATGAACACAAATGTTTCTACAAGAATCAGCATATTCTTTCATCATAACTGCTGCATACAATCATATTCAGTGCTGCTAGGTAACATGTCATCCCGACATATTGATATAGATAATCATCATGTAGACGTCTGCCCATCTAAGCCTAGCAAGGAAAAAGTTCAGCAAAAAGTTCTTTTACCTGGGCATGGGAAATACACTAGCAGAACACATACGCCCTCTCCTGTCGTTACAGAATAAACACTGGGGAACTCATAGACTTAATAATCATATCAGAAACTATCTCCTTCCCCATAATAGATCACAGAGATCAACAAACTTCGGACTGGTCTCCGACATGGCATTCACCAGGCTCCATCATCACGGAAGACCCTTTTTCGTATCCGCATGCGCAGAAACTGCCTGACCCCAAAAATTCAGTACAAGGAAAAATAGTCCCACTTAGACATACAAAGATATCACGATATAAGACCGAATCGTCTTAAATAGACAAGAAGTAAACATAGACTCGGACCATAAACATTCCTGCATAAACCTAAGCAAGAACAATCTGTTTCTGGCCCAGCAAGGAACAAACCAACAAAATCTGGATCCATACGCCAAGTTCGATATTCAGGGGAGATAACCCATATAACAAAAGTATCAATCAATCATGGGTGATATATCCTTGGCCAGGAAAGCATCCTGATTTTCAAAACAAATACTTTCCCTCAGACAAATAAATATTATAATAACTACATACATTGCCACCAGTAATCTGTTGGTAACACCCATATTAGATACTCTTTGAGTTTGGCCACTGTTGGACCACTACTGCAAAGCAGGGGAGGCAATACCGTCACAAACTGTAATCGCTTAAGTGGTCGCTCCAGCTTGAATGCAGACGGAAAACGTGAAAGTAATGGTTGACTTTGACGCAACTCATTTCGGACCCAGACAGAGCAGGCGAGTGACCACCTGTGTTTCGCGGTTGGTCACTGCGCCTCCCGACACCTCGGCTGGAGTTGTCTGGGGAGCTGGATGTGGCCCGCGTACGTCAGGGGTTATCTGTCTAGTAGAAGATTTGAATACGCGTGATAATCACTTTATGATTTGTGCCCAGGCATTATTGAGGTCTTTATTACCGATAAAACATGTATGAAGAGACATTTTGTGCAAGGTAATTATTAGGGATGAGATCAAAGATGTGTTGGGAAGTCTGTGTAATAGTAACGGAAGCAATCATGCCATATTTGAAAGATAAGTCATAGGTTTACATTTTAATGTGATAATTTTAAACACGCGGGGAAGAATTAAAATTTACACCCCGACCCCCTAGTTCTAAGAGTAGGATTGGTTCAATTGAGAACAGGAAAATAACGATAGCTCTGATTGGCAGATACTAAAGTTAACATACGCCCCGCCTCATGCGGCATTGTTCTTGACATTTGAAATATCTTGTGAAAATTCCCTTGAGGTAGAAGCATCATTATTCTTCTACATACAACTCTGCCAAAAGTATCCTTGTGCGAAGGTAGACACCTTTAAAGACCCACATTAGGTACTCTACGTTTTGGCCACTGTTGGACCACTACTGCAGAACAAAGGGGAGGCAACCCGTGACAGTGTGTCACACATAAATTTTCCATGAGAGGGTAGTGGTAGATACCCCTACCAATATACGCAAATTGAATGCTATTGGTTTGGCATTTGAGATGTTAAAACACAACTTTTCTGACTGGGGCCTTGTCATATAGTAGCAATGTGGATGTATGGGCCGAATGTTGCCTTATAACCTAGCGTCTTTTGAGTTTACGGCTTTGTTAAATTTAACTCATCAAGAAGAGAATCAGACAAGCCAGAATAAGGAATAGGATCAGGATTCAACTTTAAAGGACCGGACAACATGTTTGAGCATCTTGTGGACTTACGCCTCAAGAAAACTCTCCCTTTATTAATACGGAAAGCCCGGAATCCTAGGAACCTCAGCACTAAGTCATAGTAGGATTCTATTAGCAAAGTAATACCCCAGACCACGTGTAAGAGTTGCCGAAACTATTTCTCTGAGCCAGAAGTCAGTCTACATATGGCCCAAGATATTTATTGTGAGTTGTACATTTTATAATTCTAAATTTTTCCTTATTAACATGTGAAAATTGCTAGTGGATGTCCAAAGTCATACGAGGCTGGCAACCTCAGCATATAGAATGATGGTTTTATGAACCATCACTGCAAGAGCTGGTGACTGCTTTATGCGGGTTTCTCATAGAGAACCAAAGCAGAGGTAGTCCTAAGTTCCGTATGGAGCAGGGAGTGGATGATGACAGAAGTGATGTAATACTTATTATATTAACTTTTTCAACCATATGCAAACACTTGTTATATAAATGCAATGTATGTTTTCCGCTCACTGGGATTAACATTAATGCTCAGAGAGTGTCAAGTTATGAGGCAGATGAGATGGTGGAATGAAAAGAGGGGGACACCTGATTTTGTGTCAGGAAATCCAATACTCAGGAGGGTATTTGTTTCTCTCTTATTTCATGGGCGATACTAGTCGGTGGTACCTATTAGTGGTCCTAGTGTGTAGAATAAGTGTGTGATATAAGTGGCCTTCAGTCAAAACTAGACACCAAAATCAGACGGGTCTTAAAAGACGCTGGGCCATCTTTGCAATTACCCCATGATACTACGAGGGACGTGTTGCGGCCACCAGACTTGACCAGTGACGAGAAGAACTAGTCCATAGCCTGCAAGGAACAGACATCGGCTCGAGCAGAACCAACCGACATCTTACTGGCAGCTAAGAACGCATTCAGAGCTGCCAAGTGAACTCCTGTCTTTTAAGAAAATTCGAAAAACAAAACACCCTATCTAGATCATCACCAGTGATGTAATTTTAAAGAAGATTCTTAATTCACTCCACTATTATTTATGTATCTTGTTAACTATAATTATTCATAAAATTTGTTATAAGTAAATATACAGATTTATAGTTGATTTAATCATTTTTCGTGAACTACACCCGTCGTCTTAGTCATTTTAAACATATGTACCAGAGCTATTGACGTAATATTTTACTGAGTTAAATCAGCTGGGGGCTCATCAAAACGAGCAAAATTCTTACTCCTCATAGAAGATCAGGGAAGATAGAAAGTTTACTCGGCCTGGATCCTATCAGCTGCAGTACTTGATTTCTTAAATTCCTACGAAGCTCCGTAAAATCAAAGCACCATTCTTCAATTCACATTTCTGCCAAGAGTAATCTTGAGCAAAAGGTAAATAACTTTGATGGCCCTCAGTAGATACTCTGAATTTTGGCAACTGTTGGACCATCGCTACAGAGCAGGGGGAGTAAATCCCGTTACAGGTGCGCTCATTGTAGTGTGGCCAGTCGATCGAGGCTGTTACCAGGGGACGGCCGCTACTATCTGTTGCTTCTGAAGGCCTTACGTTGAACTTGACCGCTCAAGGTGGACCAGTGGATATGAGCCCTTGCTACAGTACAGCAGTCCAACTTCTCTCCTCCAAAAGGTACTACAACTCTTGGGCAGTCCGGATCCCCCATCCTGTAACCATGAAGCAGAAACTGGTGCCATTAAAAAAAAACCTGTATAAGATCTTTTAGAATAATGAAAAAAAATCGAATAGCGTTGTAATGGTTTCAGATTCACAGGCTGCTCTTAGGGCCATACAGAACTGGAGAATAAGGTCAACAGACACTACCCACAAAATCTAAGAAATGTGTCACAAGCTTAAAGATCTATACGGAATTGACATCTTTGTGCAGTGGCTGCCTGGATATATAAGCATTTCCTTAAATGAAGAGGCAGATAAACTAACAAAATGAGGAGCCTTAATCCACAAACTGGCCAGCCAGTCAACATCACTACAGCAAAAGAAATGATTAAAAACAACTGTAAAGAGAACTGCCTGAACACCTGGGCAATGGCTAAAACAGGAAGACGATTCTTCAATCATCTACCAGCACACGGTCTCTACCAACGACATCTCAACAATTATTTCAAATTTCTAATCGTAGGAGACAGAAATGAGTGAGGAGATACATTAATAGAGTGGACAAACATGCAAAATAATGTCACGGGTAACACTTGGTTCAAACAACTTCCGAAAAGATTATGGACATGGAGAAGCCTAGATAACAGACGAGATAAGAAGAATAAGATCTGAGCGAGCTTTAAAGTGATAAAAAAAAAGTGAATCAAATTTTAGACAGAAGATCAATACCAGGCAACCAACTAAACTCTTTTTTTTTTTTAAACCTTACCAAATAAGCCAGCAGCCAGGGAATGTGAAAATCTCGAGATCGCCTCATGAATCATGTGATACATAATATATTGTATCAAAATGTATTCTCCTGCAAAACATGGCTTGTATGCCAAACAAATTATGACGCAACCAATTTGAATTTAGGGTACGGTCATCTTAACTTCGTTTTGTCCCCTTGTGGCCCTACATAAGAACCGAGTTTGACGCCTCTGCTCTGGAGAATAGGTATGTATTAGCCTGAAATATCTCCTCTGCTACATCTGGTCTACTGCATTATCTTAAGCGTTTTAGCGCTTGAATTGTTGAGAATGAGTCTGTTGGCATTGTTAATTTATGGGGATGATTGTTAAAGAAGATTTCTAGGGCATTTAGTATTTGCCTTTATCTCTGCAGTGACAATGGATGTATATTGTGTGATGCTATCTGTTTACATTTGTCCACGTAGGAATAAATATTCATATCCCTAATTTGTCATTCTGATTTAGACTTTTACAGATCGCAGAAGAGAAGGAAAGTAAGCGTTCAAACAGAACATGGCCGTCTAACAGCATTGTAGGCCCTGGGCAAAGCAATGCACTGGGCCCCTACCAGCCCTACCCACCCACGGGAATAAAATATGATGTCTTATGAACAATATGGCAGCATCCCAGCATGGGGCCCTTAGAATCGTGGGGCCCCGGACACTGCCCAGTGTGCCCATGCCTTAATATGGCATGGAAACAGAAGGACTAACAATTGTGTGTGCGCTCATGAAGCTGGATTCAACAACTTCAAACTGGATTCAGAAATCTTCAGTCGAATTTGGACGTCAATACCTGCTTGAAAAAAATGTTGTGTGACCAGCAAAGGGCAAGGACAAACGAAGGTCACGCATTAGAATTAAAACTTCTATTGTCCAAGACTGAGGCACGTCAACATCAAATATTGCCATTTGTACCTACATAGTCTTCACGGGAAATTACTGTACCATGGCGGTTTGGTAGCAGATCCCTTTGTGTGGATTTTTAACAATGGTATAAGCGCCGTACCGTTCAGAAAGCAATGGCAAACTACTAAATGAAAAAATTGCCTAGAAAAATCACAAACAGCCAACTGTCGACATCAGCAGTACGGGAAATGTCTTCGAGTAAACATAAGCAAAATAAACAGGTAAGAGACAAAATGGTTTGTAGAATGTACTATTAGCAGAGACTTTCACATTTCCTACAATGTTATATTTTCAGAGACTTTCACATTTCCTACAATGTTATAATGGATGGGTTTGAAAAAAAAATCGAAAAAAGGTGATTCGTCTTACGACGACAAAAGACAAAGAAAATAGTCTACGTCACGGCCACAAGGCCTTCGTCAGGAAAAGAAAGAAAGTGAAGGCTAGATTGGAGACATAAGAACTTAAAATAAATATAAAAATAAAACCTAAGTACTTCCCTGAAGGCAAAGCATCGAAATCCTATCACTATCTGATGGACGCTTGGCTGAAAAGGAAGTGACTTCTGCCCCCGGATGTACACAATACATGCTAAGAAACTAAAAACTAAAAAACGAAACTGAACAAAAAACTACCCAAACGTAATACAAGTGTGGACTGGAAATAGAAGAGGACAGAATGAGTGGGAGATAAATGAATATGAAATAAAAAATCAAGACAAATTAGAAACCATGTATATCCATACATATTATGGAGGATGGCATAAAAATAGAAGAAATGGATAAGAGTGGAAACAATCAAAATAGAGCAAGAGAGGAAAGGGTGACCTCAGACAAAGGTGTGGAAAGTGTTGAGACCGGCTGGTTTTAGACACCCCATGCGGTGGATAAGACGGTTCTCAAGCTGTTCTCGGCTGGCAGTGTCAGAGGAGCAGGATCGGATCGCAGTGACCTGGATGTCGATGGGACCATGGTGGTGAGGACCATTGAAGTGTGTGGCAACTGGTGTGGACTTTTGCTGAGAGATGTCATTTAAGTGCTGGCTGAATCTGTCCCCAAGTCGTTTGCCTGTTTATCCAATATAGGTTTTGCAGCAACGTTTACATATGATCGTATAAATGACATTACCGATTCACACGTGAAGCTACTAGTGATGGTGTACGTAGCCTTAGGAAAGGACACCTTCTGCAAGTATGTCATCTCAACCCAATTTAATTTATGGAAATTTTGTTCAGAACCAGCGGTCCTAATGTCATACTCCCCTCCGGTCTCCTGGGTAGTGAGATCGGATGCTTACCTTTCTTGGATAAGGACAAAAAAAATAGGAGGTCCCTTGTGCAATTTGCGCACGTTAAAAATCCCACTGCAGTTGGAAGTCGTAAAGAGTAGGACATATGGCTGCTGCCCTGGCAAAATTTACAAATTAGAAACCTACCCACCTCACAAATATTTATAGAATGTGTGATTTTTATATACACACATTGGGATTCTCCCTGGTGATATGGAGTTCGTGCACTGTGCTGAGATCCTCCTTGTGTGATCTAAGGGAGAAGATCAGAGCACTGATGTTCTTGTGCAATGAAGATAGTCCTTAAAACAAAAAAAAAACCCTTTGACTTATAGTGTGAACGGTAGGTTGGTTTTGGTAGGGTAAGTGAGTAAGGAAAAATGGTTAGGGAATAATGAATGAAATTGTTTAAAAGACTGTTCGCCTTTGTTAAAGGGGGGTAAAATGAGTGTAGGAGTAGTTTTTGCAAAGGGAGATAAATCTAGAAATACGTTCTGGAAAATAACGTTGTCGTTTACACACTCTTAGTATACGAGCGGCCTTTTAGAAAGGCCGATGATCGATCCGCGTCAATAGCGAAAATGTATAGGTGAATGCATGTTTAAAACCGCTGAATAATTTAGTTACGTGCATGATATAGGGGTTTCATTTCTTCACATTTTGATATATAACACTTTATGTTATCTTTATAAATAAATTATTTATTGCAAAATCTGTAACGGTAGTCATGAAATTAGCTCGTATACTAAGAGTTTAAGCATATTGAGAAAAGTTCCAAATTATGGTAGAACCAATTTGCATGTTAAGATTTTGTAATAAGGTTTAAAAAGGAGAATATGAATTTGTGTATATTTAGCAAAGGGAGTCAACTAGAAATTACATCCCTTGATAGTAGTGAGTTGTGCTCACAAATAAAAAAAGTATGCACGCACGTGAATATTGTGATGAGTGAACACATTTTAGGAGTGAACAAAAAAATGGTAGAACGGGAATTAGGCAGTTAGATTTTGAACGCGCTCAGCGGAAGAGATGTTGTTAAACGCGCTCAGCGTAAGAGATGTTGTTAAACGCGCTCAGCGTAAGAGATGTTGTTAAACGCGCTCAGCGTAAGAGATGTTGTTAAACGCGCTCAGCGTAAGAGATGTTGTTAAACGCGCTCAGCGTAATTAGTTAGACAAAATGTACTGTGAGAAAAAAAGTGTTAGAAGTCGCTCAGTACATTACTTATCATAAATTGTGTATGACAGTATCTGGTGATTGTGGTGGTTTTTTATGTTATAATGTTGTTGTTATGTTTTCTATTGTACTGAGTGAGGTCAGCTGTGAAGGTCCCTGAATATCTATGGTTTAGAGTGAGTTATCAGGGAACCTTTCTGCTACCACCATAAGATCTCACTCAGACTTATTCTTGACTAGTATGTCTGATAGCTACGTATAATGTCTAGGGTATTGCAAATGTGGTGTGATGTTAAATCAACCCACAATACACACATATAAACAACTATTAATTTCTATGATCACCTCAACTAAGACCGTGGTTTTAAATTTTTGTAGTGATAACTTTTTTTGTACAATTTTATTTAGTCCTGAACGAGATATTCTTTTGTTCAGGACTGTCAATTTCAAATTGTAATCAAATTATGGATATATATATATATATATATATATATATATATATATATATATATAGATATATATATATATATATATATATATATATATATATATATATATATATATATATATATATATATATATATATATATATATATATATATCTTCTTCTTCTTCCATCCTTAGCCGGAGACCGACCAAGCAGTCGTGGCCATTACGCCTTGCGGCGTCTTAGGGCAACAAGAAATTAACCATTGTTCCGTTACGCCTAAAGGCGTTTATTGGTACAACAGTATATTAATTGTTGTTTCCGTAATCAGTGTGACTAGCAAGCATATGATCAATCCGCTGTGATATATATATATGAACACATCCCGACCCGCAATCCATGTAACAGTGTAGTGAGATTACATAAGATCAACAACCGTACGTATAAATCATATAAGGTGTATGGACAGATTGTCCTTTTTATTTAATTAAAATTTCATATATATATATATATATGAAATTTTAATTAAATAAAAAGGACAATCTGTCCATACACCTTATATGATTTATACGTACGGTTGTTGATCTTATGTAATCTCACTACACTGTTACATGGATTGCGGGTCGGGATGTGTTCATCACACCCTGTCTTTATTCACAATTACTTTAGTTATTTTCTGCACTTTCTTTAAGGAAACTGGATCTTTATGTTAAGTTATTTTCTACGTTGGTGGTTGTTGATAATATGTTCCGGGCCAGGTCTGTTGTACTTATCTGGCCCAGTGACATATGTTGATACGGGTGTGTACTGCCAACGGCCCCTGTCTTGATCTTCCTGAGGTAATCTTGGTAGGAATCTGATACCCAGACTACCGTTCCAGTGGTAGAGCGCTTGTACTGCGACAGCCACCTCCACTGTCACACAGTCAATAAAATCAGGAATCTGGCACTAGCGTAGTGCCAGTAACAAACACTGTAACATGAAGATTAAGGCTTGTCTTAACAACATATCAAATCCCACAAGTGCACAATTTATAATACATGTAAAAGAAAGACTAGGGTCAGCTCTGTTTGACCGACCCAGCACATCCACCTCAATAATGTAACAGTTTTGTACCAGTTTTTAATTTCCTCTCCTCTACTGGCTACAACATCTCTACAATTATCCATGATCTTCCATAAAATAGGATAGGTGATATGATCCCTGATGATAATGCACAAAGTCGTTTGGTTCTACCTCTCTGGTAGTTTTGATAATATGGTGGAGCAACAAATAGGCTTTGCATAAGTCTAATCATGACTTATGAACTTACAGTCGTAAAACATATTCATTACCCAAGTCAAACAACATAATTCAGAAAATAAATAATAGTTAATAATGTCTATCTTACCACAGTTTCAAGAAATAAAACACAGGAACGATGAATGGCACAGATTCAGCTCTGCTGCTGATGGCACTTCTTATGAATTTTCTTTTTATTTTTATTTACTTTAATTTCAAAAACTCATAATACTATTGCATCGTCCTGACATAGGGACTGCTTCTAGACAAATGGCGTCCCGCCTATCTAAGTTTTCAATATTATAAAAGGCGTTGGTCAATGAGAGCGAACGGCTAAGCTTTTTCAGTTCATATTTTCAAAATAAAGTCAAAATTACAGCCAAATTTTTAAAATGTACGTCGGTCACATTTTGGCATTAACAGTTAAAAAAAGCCTTGCCTTTTGGCCTACCAATATTTTCTCTCACTCACATCTGGACTTTCCACTGCTAAAATATATTTTTAGTTTTTGGCCATCCCATAATATCTCTACCTCTTTCTACCCCCCTCTCAATTAGATTACATGTACCCTTTTGCTTGCCTCATTTCCTCTAACGCGTCCAAAAGGTCACCGTTAGTGAATGCAAGATGAATACAAAAACGCCGGTCTGTACGTCTGTCCGCACGACCCAATACAGTATTTTGTCAATAACTTTCTTATTATCTGGGCGATTTTGTATTTTTAAACATATTATTTCTCAGGAGAAGATAATCTATCAAACTAACTAAGTTTTATTGTCGTAGTACTGGAAATAAAGAATTCCATATATTTTCCATATCAGTTTCCAATTCTAACATTCCATAAACGCACCATCTCTCTCCCCGAAACAAGTCTGTGACGTCATAAAATGTACTATTTTGCAAGAAAAGAGGGCTGTTTGCGTAGTTACATGTCAAACTGCATGACTATGGAACGAACAACTATTGGACTTAGGGTCGTATTTTTCCCTCTGCCACTAACAGTATCGCCTGCGTTTGCCTCCAATTTTGCGAGTTTCAAACCAACTTGGTCAAAAGTCGCATTCTAAAAATACATTTGCCTCTCTCCTCCTTTTTCCCTCTTTTGGTTTGACGCAAGGCTAATTCCGTCAAAATTGTTACCAATAATTCCAAGGTCACTGGCAAACGATAGTACCCTTCCACTACGTTTCTGTCTTGCTAAAATCAGCGCAATGACTGGCGTGGGGGAAGAAGACGCGTCACAACTTAACTATTTTTATTTCTACATTATCTTACTTTATAATTACAAATAATAATTTTATCGGTGTATCAATGTACTTTATCACAGTGATAGTATTCTTTGAGGACAAGATAGTTGTGAAGAAATGGACTTGGCAAAGTGACAGCCCTGGCGGTAAGGCCAGTTTCTATCAGTAAGATATACCAAGCACAACGTAGATAAAGCAGTCAGTAGTGAAGAAAGACAATATGTTTGCCTGAAGAAATTTAATGACATTTTGATAGCTGGAACTAGCAGTAGCAAAGAAGACAAAGTACGTATGAGATAATTGATACATGAGATTGTTTTTGAAACTGAAAACTGTGTTATACAAGACTGCCTACCTTGAAGAGGAAGGTCGGGCACTTTCCTTTTTACCCATGTGACAACTTATGTTCGACATTTGATATTTCACTGCTGTTTTCGGTTGAAATCGATTGTTCAACAGTGGGTATGAGAAAAATGTAGAGTCAGTCTGTGAGAAGGAAGTTTCTTTCGTTACAACATACTATCAACTGAAAAGGGCAGTGGTCCGAACCTCTAAATATGATCCACGGCCACATTGGTGAGGGAGACTGAGCACCTATGGGTTGCCTCAAGTGCAGTGATGTCAATTCTGAAGAACAGTAATAATAACAGCTAGTTCAAGATACTTTGATTTCTGAGACCTGAATATTGTATCATTTCGTGCCTTCAGTCAGTCCAAATATAGTCAATTAAGTATCAGATTGTGTGGATGTTCGCGTGTTTCCTCCCCTGTCCCAGAATGGCAGTCTCTCACACTTGTCATGTTTTTAACAAGGGGGTGGAAGGTGGGTAAGCCTGGGTTGTCTGAAATGATACTCAATTCACTATTCATCTGTCATCATCAGTATGCATATGCATTATGAGAACCCTCACTTTAAGGCCATATCCTCACTAATCCTTATGTATTACTTGTTCTAGTTAAATTACTGATTTATTATATTGTGTAGTTCTCTACGTCTTTCAACATTTGCTCTACTGTTATAGGTGAATTGCATGCTTGTAAATAATAGGGATGTATCGAATATCCGATTCATGTTTGATTCAGTGCTGAATAGTGCCTTCAGTGAACTATTCGTATTCGGCCGAATATTACACTGCCGTGAAATCCGAATAGTGAATTTTGGTCAACCCGCGGCGTGATAATTTTAGACCCAGAAAGTAGGCTTAATTTCCGCCATTCTACTAACAACACACAACGCCTTGCGATCAGTACCTTCACGTGTAGGCACCAGCCGGTTAAAACCAGACGTGTAAATACAAGTGTGAAAATGCACTGTAAGGAGCACAAAAGATGAACTATTGAGTTGATATTGAAGTCAATAAAGAGGTGCTAGAAAACCTAGCAATGAAAATTGAATTAATGGCGTAGATCAAAATTAGACAGCTCAAACATTTTGGCCACATGAAGAGACATAACACCTTGCAGAAGACCATAACAGAAGGAAGAGTTGAAGGCAAATGAGCAAGAGGAAGACACAGCTATTAGTTGGAAGATAAGGGACAGGAAAGTGTCTTTCATAGTGCACCATCAAGACAAGAGACATAGACGCTGGAGATTGATTGCAGCCGACCTTCACTATGGCGAAGGCAGCTGATTTGTCAAGAAATTTGGTTGTTAACAGAAATGTTCTCCGATGGTTTGTTAAGTCTTTTATGATAGCATGTTCAATAATTTTGTATTGTGCTTCTTACGGCGTTTGAACTACAGCTGTAGCTGGTCCCGTGGCAGGAAACCTGAACCAAGTATTCACATACACTCGCAGTAGTGGTTTCTATGGCAACAGGTTTTACACTGAGATTGCCAGCCCTATGTAGGAAGTGCCTCAGGGTTTAGTAGTCTTTTTTTTCTCTTCTCGGGACATAAATGTTCACTCTTCAGAGATTCTCGGGACATAAATGTTCACTCTTCAGAGACTCTCGGGACATAAATATTAACTCTTCAGAGATTCTCGGGACATAAATGTTCACTCTTCGGAGATTCTCGGGACATAAATGTTCACTCTTCAGAGACTCTCGGGACATAAATAGTCACTCTTCAGAGATTCTCGGGACATAAATGTTCACTCTGCAGAGACTCTATGGAAATAAATATTAACTCTTCAGAGATTCTCGGGACATAAATGCTCACTCTTCAGAGACTCTCGGGACATAAATGTTCACTCTTCAGAGACTCTCGGAACATAAATGTTCACTCTTCAGAGACTCTCGGGACATAAATATTAACTCTTCAGAGATTCTCGGGACATAAATGTTCACTCTTCAGAGACTCTCGGGACATAAATGTTCACTCTTCAGAGATTCTCGGGACATAAATGTTCACTCTTCAGAGACTCTCGAGACATAAATGTTCACTCTTCAGAGACTCTCGGGACATAAATATTAACTCTTCAGAGATTCTCGGGACATAAATGTTCACTCTTCAGAGACTCTCGGGACATAAATGTTCACTCTTCAGAGACTCTCGGGACATAAATATTCACTCTTCAGAGATTCTCGGGACATAAATGTTCACTCTTCAGAGACTTTCGAAACATAAATGTTCACTCTTCAGAGACCCTCGGGACATAAATGTTTACTCTTCAGAGACTCTCAGAACATAAATGTTCACTCTTCAGAGACTCTCGGGACATAAATATTAACTCTTCAGAGATTCTCGGGACATAAATATTCACTCTTCAGAGATTCTCGGGACATAAATGTTCATTCTTCAGAGACTCTCGGGACATAAATATTAACTCTTCTGAGATTCTCGGGACATAAATGTTCACTCTTCAGAGACTCTCGGGACATAAATATTAACTCTTCAGAGATTCTCTGGACATAAATGTTCACTCTTCAGAGATTCTCGGGACATAAATGTTCACTCTTCGGAGATTCTCGGGACATAAATGTTCACTCTTCAGAGACTCGGGACATAAATGTTCACTCTTCAGAGATTCTCGGGACATAAATGTTCACTCTTCAGAGACTCTCGGGACATAAATATTCACTCTTCAGAGATTCTCGGGACATAAATGTTCACTCTTCAGAGACTCTCGGGAAATAAATGTTAACTCTTCAGAGATTCGCGGGACATAAATGTTCAATCTTCAAAGACTCTCGGGACATAAATGTTCACTCTTCAGAGACTCTCGGGACAAAAATATTCACTCTTCAGAGATTCTCGGGACATAAATGTTCACTATTCAGAGACTCTCGGAACATAAATGTTCACTCTTCAGAGACTCTCGGGACATAAATATTCACTCTTCTGAGATTCTCGGGACATAAATGTTCACTCTTCAGAGACTCTCGGGACATAAATATTAACTCTTCAGAGATTCTCTGGACATAAATGTTCACTCTTCAGAGATTCTCGGGACATAAATGTTCACTCTTCAGAGATTCTCGGGACATAAATGTTCACTCTTCAGAGATTCTCGGGACATAAATGTTCACTCTTCAGAGATTCTCGGGACATAAATGTTCACTCTTCAGAGACTCTCGGGACATAAATATTAACTCTTCAGAGATTCTCGGGACATAAATGTTCACTCTTCAGAGATTCTCGGGACATAAATGTTCACTCTTCAGAGACTCTCGGGACATAAATATTCACTCTTCAGAGATTCTCGGGACATAAATGTTCACTCTTCAGAGACTTTCGAAACATAAATGTTCACTCTTCAGAGACCCTCGGGACATAAATGTTCACTCTTCAGAGACTCTCAGAACATAAATGTTCACTCTTCAGAGACTCTCGGGACATAAATATTAACTCTTCAGAGATTCTCGGGACATAAATATTCACTCTTCAGAGATTCTCGGGACATAAATGTTCATTCTTCAGAGACTCTCGGGACATAAATATTAACTCTTCTGAGATTCTCGGGACATAAATGTTCACTCTGCAGAGACTCTGGGGACATAAATATTAACTCTTCAGAGATTCTCTGGACATAAATGTTCACTCTTCAGAGATTCTCGGGACATAAATGTTCACTCTTCAGAGATTCTCGGGACACAAATGTTCACTCTTCAGAGACTCTCGGAACAAAAATGTTCACTCTTCAGAGACTCTCGGGACATAAATATTCACTCTTCAGAGATTCTCGGGACATAAATGTTCACTCTTCAGAGACTTTCGAAACATAAATGTTCACTCTTCAGAGACCCTCGGGACATAAATGTTCACTCTTCAGAGACTCTCAGAACATAAATTTTCACTCTTCAGAGACTCTCGGGACATAAATATTAACTCTTCAGAGATTCTCGGGACATAAATATTCACTCTTCAGAGATTCTCGGGACATAAATGTTCATTCTTCAGAGACTCTCGGGACATAAATATTAACTCTTCTGAGATTCTCGGGACATAAATGTTCACTCTGCAGAGACTCTGGGGACATAAATATTAACTCTTCAGAGATTCTCTGGACATAAATGTTCACTCTTCAGAGATTCTCGGGACATAAATGTTCATTCTTCAGAGACTCTCGGGACATAAATATTCACTCTTCAGAGATTCTCGGGACATAAATGTTCACTCTTCAGAGACTTTCGAAACATAAATGTTCACTCTTCAGAGACCCTCGGGACATAAATGTTCACTCTTCAGAGACTCTCAGAACATAAATGTTCACTCTTCAGAGACTCTCGGGACATAAATATTAACTCTTCAGAGATTCTCGGGACATAAATATTCACTCTTCAGAGATTCTCGGGACATAAATGTTCATTCTTCAGAGACTCTCGGGACATAAATATTAACTCTTCTGAGATTCTCGGGACATAAATGTTCACTCTGCAGAGACTCTGGGGACATAAATATTAACTCTTCAGAGATTCTCTGGACATAAATGTTCACTCTTCAGAGATTCTCGGGACATAAATGTTCACTCTTCAGGGATTCTCGGGACACAAATGTTCACTCTTCAGAGACTCTCGGAACAAAAATGTTCACTCTTCAGAGACTCTCGGGACATAAATATTCACTCTTCAGAGATTCTCGGGACATAAATGTTCACTCTTCAGAGACTCTAAGGACATAAATGTTCACTCTTCAGAGACTCTCGGGACATAAATATTCACTCTTCAGAGACTCTCGGGACATACATATTCACTCTTCAGAGATTCTCGGGACATAAATGTTCACTCTTCAGAGACTCTCGGGACATAAATGTTCATTCTTCAGAGACTCTCGGAACATAAATGTTCACTCTTCAGAGACTCTCGGGGCATAAATGTTCACTCTTCAGAGACTCTCTGGACATAAATGTTCACTCTTCAGAGACTCTCGGGACATAAATATTCACTCTTCATAGATTCTCGGGACATAAATGTTCATTCTTCAGAGACTCTCGGGACATAAATATTAACTCTTCTGAGATTCTCGGGACATAAATGTTCACTCTTCAGAGACTCTCGGGACATAAATGTTAACTCTTCAGAGATTCTCTGGACATAAATGTTCACTCTTCAGAGATTCTCGGGACATAAATGTTCACTCTTCAGAGATTCTCGGGACATAAATGTTCACTCTTCAGAGACTCTCGGGACATAAATATTAACTCTTCAGAGATTCTCGGGACATAAATGTTCACTCTTCAGAGATTCTCGGGACATAAATGTTCACTCTTCAGAGACTCTCGGGACATAAATATTCACTCTTCAGAGATTCTCGGGACATAAATGTTCACTCTTCAGAGACTCTCGGGAAATAAATATTAACTCTTCAGAGATTCTCGGGACATAAATGTTCACTCTTCAGAGACTCTCGGGACATAAATGTTCACTCTTCAGAGACTCTCGGAACATAAATGTTTACTCTTCAGAGACTCTCGGGACATAAATATTAACTCTTCAGAGATTCTCGGGACATAAATGTTCACTCTTCAGAGACTCTCGGGACATAAATGTTCACTCTTCAGAGATTCTCGGGACATAAATGTTCACTCTTCAGAGACTCTCGAGACATAAATGTTCACTCTTCAGAACCTCTCGGGACATAAATATTAACTCTTCAGAGATTCTCGGGACATAAATGTTCACTCTTCAGAGACTCTCGGGACATAAATGTTCACTCTTCAGAGACTCTCGGGACATAAATATTCACTCTTCAGAGATTCTCGGGACATAAATGTTCACTCTTCAGAGACTCTCGAAACATAAATGTTCACTCTTCAGAGACTCTCGGGACATAAATGTTCACTCTTCAGAGACTCTCGGGACATAAATATTAACTCTTCAGAGATTCTCGGGACATAAATATTCACTCTTCAGAGATTCTCGGGACATAAATGTTCATTCTTCATAGACTCTCGGGACATAAATACTAACTCTTCTGAGATTCTCGGGACATAAATGTTCACTCTTCAGAGACTCTCGGGACATAAATATTAACTCTTCAGAGATTCTCTGGACATAAATGTTCACTCTTCAGAGATTCTCGGGACATAAATGTTCACTCCTCAGAGATTCTCGGGACATAAATGTTCACTCTTCAGAGACTCTCGGGACATAAATATTCACTCTTCAGAGATTCTCGGGACATAAATGTTCACTCTTCAGAGACTCTCGGGAAATAAATGTTAACTCTTCAGAGATTCTCGGGACATAAATGTTCACTCTTCAGAGACTCTCGGGACATAAATGTTCACTCTGCAGAGACTCTCGGGACAAAAATATTCACTCTTCAGAGATTCTCGGGACATAAATGTTCACTCTTCAGAGACTCTCGGAACATAAATGTTCACTCTTCAGAGACTCTCGGGACATAAATATTCACTCTTCAGAGATTCTCGGGACATAAATGTTCATTCTTCAGAGACTCTCGGGACATAAATATTAACGCTTCTGAGATTCTCGGGACATAAATGTTCACTCTTCAGAGACTCTCGGGACATAAATATTAACTCTTCAGAGATTCTCTGGACATAAATGTTCACTCTCCAGAGATTCTCGGGACATAAATGTTCACTCTTCAGAGATTCTCGGGACATAAATGTTCACTCTTCAGAGACTCTCGGGACATAAATATTCACTCTTCAGAGATTCTCGGGACATAAATGTTCACTCTTCAGAGACTCTCGGGAAATAAATGTTAACTCTTCAGAGATTCTCGGGACATAAATGTTCACTCTTCAGAGACTCTCGGGACATAAATGTTCACTCTTCAGAGACTCTCGGGACATAAATATTCACTCTTCAGAGATTCTCGGGACATAAATGTTCACTCTTCAGAGACTCTCGGAACATAAATGTTCACTCTTCAGAGACTCTCGGGACATAAATATTCACTCTTCAGAGATTCTCGGGACATAAATGTTCACTCTTCAGAGACTCTCGGAACATAAATGTTCACTCTTCAGAGACTCTCTGGACATAAATATTCACTCTTCAGAGACTCTCGGGACATAAATATTCACTCTTCAGAGACTCTCGGGACATACATATTCACTCTTCAGAGATTCTCGGGACATAAATGTTCACTCTTCAGAGACTCTCGGAACATAAATGTTCACTCTTCAGAGACTCTCGGGACATAAATATTCACTCTTCAGAGACTCTCGGGACATAAATGTTCACTCTTCAGAGACTCTCGGGACATAAATATTCAGTTTTCAGAGATTCTCGGGACATAAATGTTCACTCTTCAGAGACTCTCGGGACATAAATGTTCACTCTTCAGAGACTCTCGGGACATAAATATTCACTCTTCAGAGATTCTCGGGACATAAATGTTCACTCTTCAGATACTCTCGGAACATAAATGTATACTCTTCAGAGACTCTCGGGACATAAATATTCACTCTTCAGAGACTCTCGGGACATAAATATTCACTCTTCAGAGACTCTCGGGACATACATATTCACTCTTCAGAGATTCTCGGGACATAAATGTTCACTCTTCAGAGACTCTCGGAACATAAATGTTCACTCTTCAGAGACTCTCGGGACATAAATGTTCACTATTCAGAGACTCTCGGGACATAAATATTCACTCTTCAGAGACTCTCGGGACATAAATGTTCACTCTTCAGAGATTCTCGGGACATAAATGTTCACTCTTCAGAGACTCTCGGGACATAAATGTTAACTATTCAGAGACTCTCGAGACATAAATTTTCACTCTTCAGAGACTCTCGGAACATAAATTTTCACTCTTCAGAGACTCTCTGGACATAAATGTTCACTTTTCAGAGACTCTCGGGACATAAATATTCACTCTTCAGAGATTCTCGGGACATAAATGTTCACTCTTCAGAGACTCTAAGAACATAAATGTTCACGCTTCAGAGACTCTCGGGACATAAATATTCACTCTTCAGAGACTCTCGGGACATACATATTCACTCTTCAGAGATTCTCGGGACATAAATGTTCACTCTTCAGAGACTCTCGGGACATAAATGTTCACTCTTCAGAGACTCTCGGAACATAAATGTTCACTCTTCAGAGACTCTCGGGACATAAATGTTCACTCTTCAGAGACTCTCTGGACATAAATGTTCACTCTTCAGAGACTCTCGGGACATAAATATTCACTCTTCATAGATTCTCGGGACATAAATGTTCATTCTTCAGAGACTCTCGGGACATAAATATTAACTCTTCTGAGATTCTCGGGACATAAATGTTCACTCTGCAGAGACTCTCGGGACATAAATATTAACTCTTCAGAGATTCTCTGGACATAAATGTTCACTCTTCAGAGATTCTCGGGACATAAATGTTCACTCTTCAGAGATTCTCGGGACATAAATATTCACTCTTCAGAGACTCTCGGGACATAAATATTAACTCTTCAGAGATTCTCGGGACATAAATGTTAACTCTTCAGAGATTCTCGGGACATAAATGTTCACTCTTCAGAGACTCTCGGGACATAAATAGTCACTCTTCAGAGTTTCTCGGGACATAAATGTTCACTCTTCAGAGACTCTCGGGAAATAAATATTAACTCTTCAGAGATTCTCGGGACATAAATGTTCACTCTTCAGAGACTCTCGGGACATAAATGTTCACTCTTCAGAGACTCTCGGAACATAAATGTTTACTCTTCAGAGACTCTCGGGAAATAAATATTAACTCTTCAGAGATTCTCGGGACATAAATGTTCACTCTTCAGAGACTCTCGGGACATAAATGTTCACTCTTCAGAGATTCTCGGGACATAAATGTTCACTCTTCAGAGACTCTCGAGACATAAATGTTCACTCTTCAGAACCTCTCGGGACATAAATATTAACTCTTCAGAGATTCTCGGGACATAAATGTTCACTCTTCAGAGACTCTCGGGACATAAATATTAACTCTTCAGAGATTCTCTGGACATAAATGTTCACTCTTCAGAGATTCTCGGGACATAAATGTTCACTATTCAGAGATTCTCGGGACATAAATATTCACTCTTCAGAGACTCTCGGGACATAAATATTAACTCTTCAGAGATTCTCGGGACATAAATGTTCACTCTTCAGAGATTCTCGGGACATAAATGTTCACTCTTCAGAGACTCTCGGGACATAAATATTCACTCTTCAGAGATTCTCGGGACATAAATGTTCACTCTTCAGAGACTCTCGGGAAATAAATATTAACTCTTCAGAGATTCTCGGGACATAAATGTTCACTCTTCAGAGACTCTCGGGACATAAATGTTCACTCTTCAGAGACTCTCGGAACATAAATGTTTACTCTTCAGAGACTCTCGGGACATAAATATTAACTCTTCAGAGATTCTCGGGACATAAATGTTCACTCTTCAGAGACTCTCGGGACATAAATGTTCACTCTTCAGAGATTCTCGGGACATAAATGTTCACTCTTCAGAGACTCTCGAGACATAAATGTTCACTCTTCAGAACCTCTCGGGACATAAATATTAACTCTTCAGAGATTCTCGGGACATAAATGTTCACTCTTCAGAGACTCTCGGGACATAAATGTTCACTCTTCAGAGACTCTCGGGACATAAATATTCACTCTTCAGAGATTCTCGGGACATAAATGTTCACTCTTCAGAGACTTTCGAAACATAAATGTTCACTCTTCAGAGACCCTCGGGACATAAATGTTCACTCTTCAGAGACTCTCGGGACATAAATATTAACTCTTCAGAGATTCTCGGGACATAAATATTCACTCTTCAGAGATTCTCGGGACATAAATGTTCATTCTTCATAGACTCTCGGGACATAAATACTAACTCTTCAGAGACTCTCGGGACATAAATATTCACTCTTCAGAGACTCTCGGGACATACATATTCACTCTTCAGAGATTCTCGGGACATAAATGTTCACTCTTCAGAGACTCTCGGAACATAAATGTTCACTCTTCAGAGACTCTCGGGACATAAATATTCACTCTTCAGAGACTCTCGGGACATAAATGTTCACTCTTCAGAGACTCTCGGGACATAAATATTCACTCTTCAGAGATTCTCGAGACATAAATGTTCACTCTTCAGAGACTCTCGGGACATAAATGTTTACTCTTCAGAGACTCTCGGGACATAAATATTCACTCTTCAGAGATTCTCGGGACATAAATGTTCACTCTTCAGATACTCTCGGAACATAAATGTATACTCTTCAGAGACTCTCGGGACATAAATATTCACTCTTCAGAGACTCTCGGGACATAAATATTCACTCTTCAGAGACTCTAGGGACATACATATTCACTCTTCAGAGATTCTCGGGACATAAATGTTCACTCTTCAGAGACTCTCGGAACATAAATGTTCACTCTTCAGAGACTCTCGGGACATAAATATTCACTATTCAGAGACTCTCGGGACATAAATATTCACTCTTCAGAGACTCTCGGGACATAAATGTTACTCTTCAGAGATTCTCGGGACATAAATGTTCACTCTTCAGAGACTCTCGGGACATAAATGTTAACTATTCAGAGACTCTCGAGACATAAATTTTCACTCTTCAGAGACTCTCGGAACATAAATGTTCACTCTTCAGAGACTCTCTGGACATAAATGTTCACTCTTCAGAAACTCTCGGGACATAAATGTTCACTCTTCAGAGATTCTCGGGACACAAATGTTCACTCTTCAGAGACTCTCGGAACAAAAATGTTCACTCTTCAGAGACTCTCGGGACATAAATATTCACTCTTCAGAGATTCTCGGGACATAAATGTTCACTCTTCAGAGACTCTAAGAACATAAATGTTCACTCTTCAGAGACTCTCGGGACATAAATATTCACTCTTCAGAGACTCTCGGGACATACATATTCACTCTTCACAGATTCTCGGGACATAAATGTTCACCCTTCAGAGACTCTCGGGACATAAATGTTCATTCTTCAGAGATTCTCGGGACATAAATGTTCACTCTTCAGATACTCTCGGAACATAAATGTATACTCTTCAGAGACTCTCGGGACATAAATATTCACTCTTCAGAGACTCTCGGGACATAAATATTCACTCTTCAGAGACTCTCGGGACATACATATTCACTCTTCAGAGATTCTCGGGACATAAATTTTCACTCTTCAGAGACTCTCGGAACATAAATGTTCACTCTTCAGAGACTCTCGGGACATAAATATTCACTATTCAGAGACTCTCGGGACATAAATATTCACTCTTCAGAGACTTTCGGGACATAAATGTTCACTCTTCAGAGATTCTCGGGACATAAATGTTCACTTTTCAGAGACTCTCGGGACATAAATGTTAACTATTCAGAGACTCTCGAGACATAAATTTTCACTCTTCAGAGACTCTCGGAACATAAATGTTCACTCTTCAGAGACTCTCGGGACATAAATTTTCACTCTTAAGAGACTCGGGACATAAATGTTCACTCTTCAGAGATTCTCGGGACATAAATGTTCACTCTTCAGAGACTCTCGGAACATAAATGTTCACTCTTCAGAGACTCTCGGGACATAAATATTCACTCTTCAGAGATTCTCGGGACATAAATGTTCACTCTTCAGAGACTCTCAGGACATAAATGTTCAGTCTTCAGAGACTCTCGGGACATAAATATTCACTCTTCAGAGACTCTCGGGACATACATATTCACTCTTCACAGATTCTCGGGACATAAATGTTCACTCTTCAGAGACTCTCGGGACATAAATATTCACTCTTTAGAGACTCTCGGGACATAAATATTCACTCTTCAGAGATTCTCGGAACATAAATGTTCACTCTTCAGAGACTCTCGGGACATAAATTTCACTCTTCAGAGACTCTCTGGACATAAATGTTCACTCTTCAGAGACTCTCGGGACATAAATATTCACTCTCTTTATAGATTCTCGGTACATAAATGTTCACTCTTTAGAGACTCTCGGAACATAAATGTTCACTCTTCAGAGACTCTCGGGACATAAATGTTAACTCTTCAGAGACTCTCGGGACATAAATGTTCACTCTTCAGGGACTCTCGGGACATAAATGTTCACTCTTCAGAGACTCTTGGGGCATAAATGTTCACTCTTCAGAGACTCTCGGGACATAAATGTTCACTCTTCAGAGACTCTCGGGACATAAATATTCACTCTTCAGAGATTCTCGGGACATAAATGTTCCCTCTTCAGAGACTCTCAGGACATAAATGTTCACTCTTCAGAGACTCTCGGGACATAAATATTCACTCTTCAGAGACTCTCGGGACATACATATTCACTCTTCACAGATTCTCGGGACATAAATGTTCACTCTTCAGAGACTCTCGGGACATAAATATTTACTCTTTAGAGACTCTCGGGACATAAATATTCACTCTTCAGAGACTCTCGGAACATAAAGGTTCACTCTTCAGAGACTCTCGGGACATAAATTTCACTCTTCAGAGACTCTCTGGACATAAATGTTCACTCTTCAGAGACTCTCGGGACATAAATATTCACTCTTCATAGATTCTCGGTACATAAATGTTCACTCTTTAGAGACTCTCGGAACATAAATGTTCACTCTTCAGAGACTCTCGGGACATAAATGTTAACTCTTCAGAGACTCTCGGGACATAAATGTTCACTCTTCAGAGACTCTCGGGACATAAGTGTTCACTCTTCAGAGACTCTTGGGGCATAAATGTTCACTCTTCAGAGACTCTCGGGACATAAATGTTCACTCTTCAGAGACTCTCGGGACATAAATTTTCACTCTTAAGAGACTCGGGACATAAATGTTCACTCTTCAGAGACTCTTGGGACATAAATGTTCACTCTTCAGAGACTCTCGGGACATAAATATTCACTCTTCAGAGACTCTCGGGACATAAATGTTCACTCTTCAGAAACTCTTGGGACATAAATGTTCACTCTTCAGAGACTCTCGGGACATAAATGTTCACTCTTCAGAGACTCTCGGGACATAAATGATGTTCACTCTTCAGAGACTCTCGGGACATAAATGTTCACTCTTCAGAGACTCTCTGGACATAAATGTTCACTCTTCAGAGATTCTCGGGACATAAATGTTCACTCTTCAGAGACTCTCGGAACATAAATGTTCACTCTTCAGAGACTCTCGGAACATAAATGTTCACTCTTCAGAGACTCTCGGGACATAATTGTTAACTCTTCAGAGACTCTCGGGACATAAATGTTTACTCTTCAGGGACTCTCGGGACATAAATGTTCACTCTTCAGAGACTCTCGGGACATAAATGTTCACTCTTCATAGACTCTTGGGACATAAATGTTCACTCTTCAGAGACTCTTGGGACATAAATGTTCACTCTTCAGAGACTCTCGGGACATAAATGTTCACTCTTCAGATACTCTCGGGACATAAATGTTCACTCTTCAGAGACTCTCGGGACATAAATGTTCACTCTTCAGAAACTCTTCTGACATAAATGTTCACTCTTCAGAGACTCTCGGGACATAAATGTTCACTCTTCAGAGACTCTCAGGACATAAATGATGTTCACTCTTCAGAGACTCTCGGGACATAAATGTTCACTCTTCAGAGACTCTCTGGACATAAATGTTCACTCTTCAGAGATTCTCGGGACATAAATGTTCACTCTTCAGAGACTCTCGGAACATAAATGTTCACTCTTCAGAGACTCTCGGGACATAATTGTTAACTCTTCAGAGACTCTCGGGACATAAATGTTCACTCTTCAGAGACTCTCGGGACATAAATGTTCACTCTTCAGAGACTCTCGGGACATAAATGTTCACTCTTCAGAGACTCTCGGGACATAAATGTTCACCTTTAAATTTACAAATTCTTTGGGTGCACACCCTAATAAAATATGCAGCACTGCCAATGTTGTGAAATTATCTTATCTCTATAGATAGCATGGGATAACAGCAGACCTCCCTGTAGTACTCTCAAATTAGCTTGCTATGTATATTTGTTACATTCAGTCATGTGGTGCCAGGCTCTGATAGTATCTTTAAAAATGTCTGAATGTTTTATAAGTATGCCAGTTTGTGTTCCTTTCTGACCTGGAAGGCTTTCTTCTGATCTACAAAACTGTGTTGTATGTTTTCTTATTATCAGTGGTTTTAACGTATACGAGCCAAGTTGTGTGTTAACTCACAAATATGTCAACAGTGAACAAGCCCAATTGTGTATTGTTGAATTCATAAATCTGTCAGCAGTAAGCTATCTAAATTGTTTATTGTTAAACTCACAAATCTGTCAGTGGTGAGGTAGCCAAATTGTGTATTGTTGAACTCAGAAATCTGTCAGCAGTAAGCTAGCTAAATTATATTGTTGAACTCACAAGTCTGTCAATGGTGAGGTAGCCAAATTGTGTATTGTTGAACTGACAAATTTGCCAGTGGTGAGGTAGTCCAATTGTGTATTGTTGAACTCACAAATCTGTCAATGGCGAGGTAGTTAAATTGTGAATTGAACTCACAAATCTGTCAGAGGTGAGGTAGCCAAATTGTGTATTGTTGAACTCTCAAATCTGTCAATGGTGAGGTAGCCAAATTTTGTATTGTTGAACTCACAATGCTGTCATCAGTAAGCTAGCTAAACTCACAAGTCTCTCAGTGGTGAGGAAGCCAATTTGTGTTGACGTCATAAATCTGTCAGTGATAAGGTAGCCAAATTGTGTATTGTTGAACTCATAAATCTGTCAACAGTAAGGTAGCCCAATTGTGTGTTGTTGATCTCATAAATCTGTCAATGGTGAGGTAGCTCCATTGTGTTGTTGAACTGTTTCTCTGCTGTGGGTCTTACTCTTTGATGTGAGTCTTACTCTCTGATGTGAATCTTACTCTCTGATGTGACTCTTACTCTCTGATGTGGCTCTTACTCTTTGATGTGGCTCTTACTCTTTGATGTGGCTCTTACTCTTTGATGTGGCTCTTACTCTTTGATGTGGCTCTTACTCTCTGATGTGGCTCTTACTCTTTGATGTGGGTCTTACTGTCTGATGTGGCTCTTACTCTTTGATGTGGCTCTTACTCTTTGATGTGGGATTCTCTGATGTGGCTCTTACTCTGATGTGGGACTCTCTGATGTGGCTCTTACTCTCTGATGTGGCTCTTACTATATGATGTGGCTCTTACTCTTACTCTCTGATGTGGCTCTTACTCTCTGATGTGGCTCTTACTCTTTGATGTGGCTCTTACTCTCTGATGTGGGACTCTCTGATGTGGCTCTTACTATCTGATGTGGCTCTTACTATCTGATGTGGCTCTTACTCTTGCTCTTACTCTCTGATGTGGCTCTTACTCTCTGATGTGGCTCTTACTCTTTGATGTGGCTCTTACTCTCTGATGTGGGACTCTCTGATGTGGCTCTTACTCTGATGTGGGACTATCTGATGTGGCTCTTATTCTCTGATGTGGGACTCTTTGATGTGGCTCTTACTCTGATGTGGCTCTTACTCTTTGATGTGGCTCTTACTCTTT
The DNA here is from genome assembly GCA_024509875.1 of Oreohelix idahoensis. Lineage (NCBI taxonomy): Eukaryota > Metazoa > Mollusca > Gastropoda > Stylommatophora > Oreohelicidae > Oreohelix > Oreohelix idahoensis. The sequence goes on from JAMPIV010017041.1 coordinate 98,771, forward strand.
GATGTGGCTCTTACTCTCTGATGTGGCTCTTACTCTCTGATGTGGCTCTTACTCTGATGTGGGACTCTCTGATGTGGCTCTTACTCTCTGATGTGGCTCTTACTCTCTGATGTGGCTCTTACTCTTACTCTCTGATGTGGCTCTTACTCTCTGATGTGGCTCTTACTCTTTGATGTGGCTCTTACTCTCTGATGTGGGACTCTCTGATGTGGCTCTTACTCTCTGATGTGGCTCTTACTATCTGATGTGGCTCTTACTCTTGCTCTTACTCTCTGATGTGGCTCTTACTCTCTGATGTGGCTCTTACTCTTTGATGTGGCTCTTACTCTCTGATGTGGGACTCTCTGATGTGGCTCTTACTCTGATGTGGGACTATCTGATGTGGCTCTTATTCTCTGATGTGGGACCCTTTGATGTGGCTCTTTCTCTGATGTGGCTCTTACTCTTTGATGTGGCTTTTACTCTTTGATGTGGCTCTTACTCTCTGATGTGGCTCTTACTCTTTGATGTGGGTCTTACTGTCTGATGTGGCTCTTACTCTTTGATGTGGCTCTTACTCTTTGATGTGGGATTCTCTGATGTGGCTCTTACTCTCTGATGTGGCTCTTACTCTCTGATGTGGCTCTTACTCTCTGATGTAGCTCTTACTCTGATGTGGGACTCTCTGATGTGGCTCTTACTCTCTGATGTGGCTCTTACTATCTGATGTGGCTCTTACTCTTGCTCTTACTCTCTGATGTGGCTCTTACTCTCTGATGTGGCTCTTACTCTTTGATGTGGCTCTTACTCTCTGATGTGGGACTCTCTGATGTGGCTCTTACTCTGATGTGGGACTATCTGATGTGGCTCTTACTCTCTGATGTGGCTCTTACTCTCTGATGTGGCTCTTACTCTCTGATGTGGCTCTTACTCTCTGATGTGGCTCTTACTCTCTGATGTGGCTCTTACTCTCTGATGTGGCTCTTACTCTGATGTGGGACTCTCTGATGTGGCTCTTATTCTCTTATGTGGCTCTTACTCTCTGATGTGGCTCTTACTCTCTGGTGTGGCTCTGACTCTCTGATGTGGCTCTTACTCTCTGATGTGGCTCATACTCTTTGATGTGGCTTTTATTCTATGATGTGGGACTCTGATGTGGCTCTTACTCTGATGTGGGACTCTCTGATGTGGGACTCTCTGATGTGGCTCTTACTCTCTGATGTGGCGCTTACTCTCTGATGTGGCTCTTACTCTGATGTGGGACTCTCTGATGTGGCTCTTACTCTTTGATGTGGCTTTTACTCTTTGATGTGGGTCTTACTCTTTGATGTGGCTCTTACTCTCTGATGTGGCTTTTACTCTTTGATGTGGGTCTTACTTTCTGCGCAGGTATCTTAGTCTGCATTGTTTTAGCATAACTTAAGTGTGAGATGCTTGTAACGGTTCAATGATCAGTTGTGCTACCTTTTTGTCTTCCGGGTAGTTATTATGGCATTTTATCAGTTTTCTGGAATTTGCCTTTCTGCCAATGCTACATTAAAAATACATCCTCTAACCAATGTATTCATGTCATCACAAGTATTATAGCTTTTAATGTTCTCTTGTTTCACATATTTTTTTTTCTCCAAGATTCCCCATATTTTTTTTAACTCCCCATTCTTAGCATAACAGTGTTTTTGTGTCCATGAATAACACCACATTCTTGGATATATCAGTATGTCGATGTTTGTGTTTCCATGCAGTGTACGCTCCATTCTTGGATATATCAGTATGTCAATGTTTTTGTTTCCGTGAAATACACCCCATTCTTGGATATATCAGTATGTCAATGTTTTTGTTTCCGTGAAATACACCCCATTCTTGGATATATCAGTATGTCAATGTTTTTGTTTCCGTGAAATACACCCCATTCTTGGATATATCAGTATGTCAATGTTTTTTGTTTCCGTGAAATACACCCCATTCTTGGATATATCAGTATGTCAATGTTTTTGTTTCCGTGAAATACACCCCATTCTTGGATATATCAGTATGTCAATGTTTTTGTTTCCGTGAAATACACCCCATTCTTGGATATATCAGTATGTCAATGTTTTTGTTTCCGTGAAATACACCCCATTCTTGGATATATCAGTATGTCAATGTTTTTGTTTCCGTGAAATACACCCCATTCTTGGATATATCAGTATGTCAATGTTTTTGTTTCCGTGAAATACACCCCATTCTTGGATATATCAGTATGTCAATGTTTTTGTTTCCGTGAAATACACCCCATTCTTGGATATATCAGTGTATCAGTATTTGTTTCATTCTCCTAGTACTTCTTGGTGTCCATGTTTCCAGTTCGCAGGAGTTAACAGCTGTACAAATTCTTTATTACAGGGAGACCCTAGAACAGAAAAACACCACTATACAGTCGCACCTGATGATGATGATGGCAGACAGAAGAAGAAGAAAAAGAAGGGGGATGACTTGGATGAACTTAAACAGGAAGTGGATATGGATGAGCACAGAATTCCCATCGAGGAGTTGTACAAGAGGCTTGAGGTTGACGCTACAAATGTGAGTAAACTTGTCTGTGTATGATGTGGGCTTGGTGCTGAATGTACAATATTAAGTAAGCTTGTCTCTCTGTATGGTGTGGGCTTGGTGCTGACTCTAACATGTTGAGTAAACTTGTCTCCAAGTTTTATATAGAATTGATGCTGTCTCAACAGATGTGAGTTAAAAAACTGTATGTATGTGATACAGACATTAGGTTAACACTCAGATGTGTGTCTGAGTGTGATATTGGAGCCAGACGTTACGAGCATAAGGGAATTTATTTCTGTGTGTGTGACTCGAGTTTTACTCTGTAAAAGTATCTCAGTATAACAGACAACAAGTATCTTCAATCAGCTAATGTCAGTATAACAGAGACAGAATTATCTTAAATCAGCTAATCTCAGTATAACAGACACAGAATTGTCTTAAATCACCTAAGCTGTGTTCTGCTAATTCCAGGAGCAGAAGGGAAATCATCTATTCAACAAGCTAAAGATAGAAACTACCAATGAGTGCTGTTGTTGTTTAACTAGGGCTGCTGAGCTTCTCACTCTTTTGCAGTCAGTACCAAGTTGAAGAGTCTTTGGTATTATCTACACTGTAGATCTAGGCTTTTTCTGTGGCTTTTCTGCCATTCCGAAACGTGCTGAGTTGAAGTCATGAGCTCCCGTTTTGCCAGCTTGGCTTGCATTAACAGGATCGTCACATCTGGTCCCAAGCTAGGAGTAAGAAATGCATGGCATACTGTGCATTTCCCACCATCCAAGGGGGCTCTCCAACAATGCAGAGATAAAATATTGTGTTCTGGTTCTGGGCTGTCCCAAGGAATTGTCACATCCTGCACAGATTAACTTCTCAGCTCCCCCTGCCTATCACTGGGTCCATAGTAAGATCCTCCTGCGTGCAGTCAACCAGGTCAAAGCCAAAGAATCCCGTCTGGGGCTCAAGTGACTTCTCCAAGCTTTGCGTGCAATGCAGGGCTCTTTAAGTTTCATCACAGGGGAACTCCTGGAAGTGTGTGGATGATTTCAAGAGTCAATGAAGGTGTAATTAGCCTCACAGACAAAGGTTCACTTCCACATATGCATATTGTAGCATTGTACATAGCTGGTGGTCATATAAAGATTACTCCAGAAATGCCTCCACACATTTCCCGATGAGTAACTGTGACACCGATAAAATGATTGCGGAACATTTGTTTCAAAGATGCCCAGCTTATGAGTAATAGAGAAAGTACATAGGCTGTCACCAGTACCATTCCTGTAAAACTCTATGGATATACAAATAACCTGAAGCTGACTACTGTTGTCTTGGAAAATATTCAATTAGAGACGTCTGAGAGTGTACGAAATAGAAGAAGAATGAACTTGTTTGTGTTTTAGAGTTGGTGTAGCAAAAGTTGTTTTCAATGTCAAGGCCAACATGTAAATCTGTTAGCCCAAACTTGCCTCCGGTAATCAAGATTTTCATGTGTTAACCTAGTTACCTCAAGTAACCAAGATTTTCATGTGTTAACCAAGTTACCTAGATTTTAATGTGTTAACCTAGTTGCCTACTTAACCTAGATTTTCATGTGTTAACCTAGTTACCTCAAGTAACCTAGATTTTCATGTGTTAACCAAGTTACCTCAAGTAACTTAGATTTTCATGTGTTAACCAAGTTACCTCAAGTAACTTAGATTTTCATGTGTTAACCAAGTTACCTCAAGTAACCCAGATTTTCATGTGTTAACCTAGTTACCTCAAGTAACCAAGATTTTCATGTGTTAACCGAGTTACCTCAAGTAATCTAGATTTTCATGTGTTAACCTAGTTACCTCAAGTAACCTAGATTTTCATGCGTTAACCAAGTTACCTCAAGTAACTTAGATTTTCATGTGTTAACCAAGTTACCTCAAGTAACTTAGATTTTCATGTGTTAACCAAGTTACCTCAAGTAACCTAGATTTTCATGTGTTAACCTAGTTACCTCAAGTAACCAAGATTTTCATGTGTTAACCGAGTTACCTCAAGTAATCTAGATTTTCATGTGTTAACCAAGTTACCTCAAGTAACCTAGATTTTCATGTGTTAACCAGTAAAGAAAGCAGAATTGGAAGAAAAGGAAACACAAGAAGATTGGCTATTACAGATTGGTAACAAAATGTATCCGGAGATAAAGTGGCACAGAGATATGACCAGGACCTATCAGATTTTTTCCTCATTGACATACTTCATTTAGAAACAGTCTTCTGTTAGCTTTTTTTTTTTTGTTTTTTAAATCTTCCAGCTTTTCTAACATTCTAAAAGTCTGTTTGATTTTCTGTGACATTTATAGTATGCTCTTTGTATAAATATTTAGTTTTGCTGCTGGTTTTGCTCCTTCAACTTACTGTGATGGATTTGATTTTTTCTTGGCAACTTCCAATAGAAATAAGGACCAGGTGCCATCATAAATTAAGACCTCTTGCAATATGATTTTTACTGTGATGTTCTTATTGATTATTGTATCATGCCTGTGTTTGTTTGGTTATTCATTTATTTTGTTTGCCACTGCATATAAAACATGGACCACTGCCACCACCACAACTACTACCACCACCACCACCACTACCACTACTACTACCTCTACTACCACCACCACCACTACTACTACCACCACGACAGTTGGTCCAGTACAGAGCATGCACGAGGGAGCAGTAGTCATATTGTTTGTCTCAAGACCAACCTGTACCAGGATGGCTGCTTGATTATTGCTGCATGTTGAGCTTATGTATTTGTTATTATTGTCAATATCATCTAGTTCCCGGGGGGGGGGGGGTCTCTGAAGAGACAAAGAAAAGAATGACTGCACTGTCTGGCCCAAGGCAACTAATATGAGGCTGGTCATGTCAAACATTGTTACAGTAACAACACATGCAAGAGTGTGTAACTGTTTGGTGCAGGTTTCCTAGGTGACCAGCAGCAGTGATGGGGCATCATGTAACTGTTTGGTGCAGGTTTCCATCACGCAAGAAGCCAAGTAAACGAACGGAAGAAATGAGCATTAAGACCTACAAGCTGAGAGAGCCAGAAATTAAGACCAGATATCAGGGGCTTATTGCTGCAGCGGTGCGAAACACAGAAGAACAACCTGATGACTTGGAAACCCTGTGGCTTAAATTCAAGGACATCATAAAGACAGCTGCTGCAGAAGCATGTGGTGAAGTCCGACTTGGGAACAAGAAAAAGAGGACACCTTGGTGGACAGAGGAAGTCAAAGAGAAAATAAGAAAGAAGAAAATGGCATGGAAACAATACTTAGGAGCTAAAAACACAACAGGACAAATAGAGAAATATAGAGAATATGTGATACTTAGAACATAAGCAAAGAACAAGGTGCTAGCAGCAAAACAGAAGTCCTGGGAAGAATTTGGAGAAAAGCTAGAAAAAGATGCGCAAGAAAACCAGAAATTGTTCTATAAGACCCTAAAGAACATGAGGAAGAAAAAACAATGCCCTCTCAAATTTATAAAGCAAGGCAAATTGCTTACTGCCCTGAAGGAAGTAATGGAACGATGGAAAGAATATTTCTCAGAACTCCTTGATGGTGAGCAAGGTCAAGCATCAGAAATGATAACCACTAGCACAGAAGAGGAAACAAATGGTGATGAAGATGACATAAAGATGGAAGAATTGAAGGCAGCACTGGAGAAAATCAAGATGGGCAAAGCAGCAGGGCATGATGGTATAACACCAGAAATGGTTAACTACATGGGAGCATCAGGTGACCTATTACTCTTAAGGGTCCTACAAGCAGCGTGGTGCAACAAGACCATACCAAAGGATTGGGAGATTGCCATCATAACACCAATTTTCAAAAAAGGTGACAATTGACAATGTGGAAACCACAGAGGCATATCCCTTCTCAGTGTCTCTGGTAAAATCTACTCTAGAATCCTAGAGCAGAGACTCCGACACCTAGCTGAGCCACAATTGGATGAGATTCAGTGCGGATTCCGAGCAAACCGAAGTACTCAAGACCTAATCTTCACGCTCAGACAGCAGAGTGAAAAGGCTCTTGAGTATAAGAGTGAGATTCATCTTTGTTTCATAGATCTGGAAAAGGCGTTTGACAGGGTTCCCTGGAGCAAACTTTAGGACTGTTTGGCAAGGAAGAACATTCCAGCACTTCTGATTCATGCTATACAGAGCTTCTACAAGTCTTGCAGAAATTATGTGAGGACAGCAAACCATAAGTCAGAAGAGTTCAGGACCACCACAGGTATAAGACAAGGTGATATCCTATCACCTTATCTTTTCATACTCCTCATGGACGATGTTATCAAGTCATGTAAGGAGAGAACAAGAAAGTATTCAGTGGGGTACTGGAAGATGAGACAGGTCTGTATTTCAGAGCTGGCATTTGCTGATGATGTTGCCCTGATTGCTAAATCAGAGGCACATCTCCAATCCAACCTGCAAGTCTGGAAGGAAGAGCTGGAGAAGAGAAGGATGGTCATAAGCAGCTCTAAAACAAAATCCATGGTGATATTACGAGAAGAAAGAAGACATCAGATTAAGTTGGGAGAACAGGTCCTGGAGCAGGTCGACCACTTTAAATATCTCGGAGCTATTATAGACCGAAAGGGAGGCATCAAAGAAGAGTTGGCCACTCGAAAAGCAGCAGCTGGGAGACTTTTTTAGGCCATAAATCGAGGATTCCTCAGCAAGAGAGAGGTTGGTAAGAAAACGAAGATGGCTATATATTGCTCCACCTATGTCCCAGTCTTGACATATGGATGCGAGTCATGGGCAATGACTACAACCCACAAAAGCCAGATCCAAATCTCAGAAATGAGGTATCTGAGGAAGGTGGTTGAAGTAACAAGAAGAGACATGGTCCGCAACCAGACGATACGTCAAGGCCTAAAATGCCACCCCCTGCAGACCCAAGTGGAACAGTCCCAATTAAAATGGTTTGGCCATGTCTGCAGAATGGGAGAAGATCGGCTACCACGACAAGCATGGGAAACAAAGAGCCAAGGATCCAGACCCCCAGGATGACCCAGAGTCCGCTGGGAGGACAACATTAGACAATCTTTGAAGGACCGAGGACTGGAGTGGAACCAGGCCAGGAGGAAGACAGCCGATAGGATAGTCTGGCGCTCTCTCTTCCAAACCTCTACACCTCACGGTAGAAGGGGAACGACTAAGTAAGTAAGTAAGTGTGTATGTCCTGGTTAACATCAGTATTTGATGATTGTGTGTATGCCCTGGTTAACATCAGTATTTGATGATTGTGTGTATGTCCTGGTTAACATCAGTATTTGATGATTGTGTGTGTATGCCCTGGTTAACATTAGTATTTGATGATTGTGTGTGTATGTCCTGGTTAACATCAGTATTTGATGATTGTGTATGTCCTGGTTAACATCAGTTTTTGATGACTATGTATATATACCCTGGTTAACATCAGTATTTGATGATTGTGTGTGTTTATGCTCTGGTTAACAGCAGTATTTGATGATTGTGTGTTTGTCCTGGTTAACATCAGTATTTGATGATTGTGTGTATGTCCTGGTTAACATTAGTATTTGATGATTTTGTGTGTATGTCCTGGTTAACATTAGTATTTGATGATTGTGTGTGTATGTCCTGGTTAACATCAGTATTTGACGATTGTGTGTGTATGTCTTGGTTAACATCAGTATTTGATGATTGTGTGTATGTCCTGGTTAACATCAGTATTTGATGATTGTATGTGCATGTCCTGGTTAACATTAGTATTTGATTATTGTGTGTGTATGTCCTGGTTAACATCAGTATTTGATGATTGTGTGTACATACCCTGGTTAACATCAGTATTTGATGATTGTGTGTGTATGCCCTGGTTAACATTAGTATTTGATGATTGTGTGTGAATGTCCTGGTTAACATTAGTATTTGATGATTGTGTGTGTATGTCCTGGTTAACATTAGTATTTGATGATTGTGTGTGTATGTCCTGGTTAACCTCAGTATTTAATGATTGTGTGTGTATATCCTGGTTAACAGCAGTATTTGATGATTGTGTGTTTGTCCTAGTTAACATCAGTATTTGATGATTGTGTGTATGTCCTGGTTAACATTAGTATTTGATGATTGTGTGTGTATGTCCTGGTTAACATTAGTATGTGATGATTGTGTGTACATGTCTTTGTTAACATCAGTATTTGATGATTGTGTGTGTATGTCTTGGTTAACATCAGTATTTGATGATTGTGTGTGTATGTCCTGGTTAACATCAGTATTTGATGATTGTGTGTGTATGCTCATTTGATCATAATGTGTAAGTGATGTATTCACATCGTTGTTATATGTTCAGTGATAGTATTGTGGGTGGGGAGGGGAAATGTTGGATGTTGTTAAGGGATGGAGAAATTGCCCGAATTCTTTCGTTGTCTAGTGTCCATTAGTTTTAATAAAGACGTGAACGTTCTTTTATTTTGATTTAGTCTGTATTGTTAAATATTCTGGCTACCTTTTTCTGTCAAACTTCAAATACTGAATAAGACTATCAACTGTTTCAATGAACCTTGAATGATTTAATAAACCTCCCGGCTAGATGATTTGACAACAGTTTAATAATCGGTAAGTACGAATTCACAAAACGTCACAATCACGAATATGGCATGAATACTCCCTCTCTAACTTTCAGTCTAACATTATCTTGGTTCGCTTTGTATACAATGTCATGCAACTTTTCCCTAGTTGCTGATACTTTTATAATATCATTCCTTAATTCCATTTAACATCGGGTTATTAAGCATCCCGGCATAACTAAAAGTTCATTATATTTTTTTCCAACAACATCGGGGGATTTGAGCGTCCCGGTATCTTTAATATTCATATATCATAATTTTCACTCCATAAACTTCGGGGTATGTCGCATCCCGGCATAGCAAATATTCCTTTACTTTATTCCTATAACTTCGGGGTATGTAGCGTCCCGGTATAACCAATGTTCATTTTTAAATGATCCTTTTGACCTCGGGGAATGAGACCTCCCGGTATAATAACTGTTCAATTATATATGTTCATATAATTTTATTTTAACACACTTCTCCGTCTCGGGAATTATCGTCCCGTATTGACTTCTAATATAATCTTGACATTTTCTCATGCCTATCCTTTAAAGCATATACCGTGTAGCTTACCATTCTCCTCAGAAATTTTTATTGAATACACAATCCAATGTACTGGCTGATACACAAGCCATTAGACACATCTTGACGCTATGACGTCACATTCCACTCTGCCTACATCATACCTAGATACTCATCTCCCAGCAACCGTTTTCATGTATCTCTTGCATTCAGTTGAGGTACGACATGGTGTGATAAAAATCCGGCACTAATAATAAGTTAACGCGATAAAAATCACATCATGAAGCAGCCTCAACATTACCCCTCATGCTCCCGAGCGTTTACTTCAGGAAACGCGCAAAATCCTGTAGGGTACAACTTCAAGCAATCTTAAGTACAGATTCACCATACAGACAAGCAATCTAATGCGAAGTATCAGGCATTAAGACATATATAAAATTATGAAGAAGAGAATCAAGAATAATCACATCAACAAAATAGCAACATAATTTGAGTCCATATATCCGGACGAAATATCAAGTCCAGAAGACACAATATGATGTCCAGCGACCAAACTGGAACCATACACTCGGATACAAAGTTCCATGTGAGATACATCAGTCATGGCGAGCTGTACACCGTGACAACAAGTCAGTTAGCCAATTGTCCTCACCGCGTATATGCTTGATTTCAAATGAAAATTGTTGTAGTAGTAGAAACCATCTGTAGATTCTTGAGTTCTTAAATGCTTTTGGTTTCATCGACGTCACAGGATGGTGATCGACTTCCACGTAAAATTTTCGTCCGAGCAAATAGCGAGACAGTTTTGATATCGTCCACACAAGAGCAAGGAGCTCTCTTTCTCCCGCCGAATATTTCTTTTCTGCTGCAGACAACTTCCGGCTCACACAGAAGCAAGGATGGAGTACATCATCGACATGTTGCATCAAACTACCACCGATTCCCATCTGAGAAGCGTCTGTGCGAATATAGAATGGTTCATGGATATCTGGCAGAATCAAAATAGGATGATTCGCGAATAATACTTTAATTTTATCCAATGCTACCTGACAAGTATCTGACCAAAGTACTTTAAGAGGAGCACCTTTGCGGGTCAAATCCGAAAGAGGACCAGAGATAGAAGAGAAGTCTGGAATAAATTTATGATAATAATTAATTAACCCTAGCAAACTACGGACCTCTTTCTTATTTTTAGGTACCTGGATGTTCAGAATTTTATTTACAAGATTATCAGAAGGATAGAGTCGATGATTACCGATTCTATGACCCAGGAAAAATATTTCCTGAAAACCTATCTGTACCTTCGAAGGTCTAACTGTCAAATGATGTTTTCTTAGCTGTTCTAGCAAAGAAATAAAACCTATTCTATGTTCTTCCCATGTGTTATGGAATAAACAAATGTCATCTATATATGTGATGACATCGGGTCTATCGCCAACTAAACGGCGCATCATGCGAACAAATGTCGCAGGTGCATTCACCAACCCGAAACACATATAATTCCATTCAAATAAACCTCTTGGTGTGGAAAATGCTGTTAAATGTCTAGAATTTTCAGACAACGGAATTTGCCGGTATTTTTTTTTGCCAAATCCAGTTTAGCAAAGAATGTCGCATTAGCCAGCTGTGGAAGAAGATTGGAATTGGCTCAGCATCTGTGACTGTAACTTGATTTAATTTCCGAAAATCAATACAGATGCGTAAAGATCCATCTGATTTCTTCACCAGTACCATTGGAGAAGAATATGAAGATGAAGAGTGTGAAATGATACCCATTTTAAGCATATCTGAGATTTCCTTATCTACCTTATCTCTGTAGTGAAGAGGAATAGGATATGGTCTGATTTTAATTGGAGTAGGATCAGTGATCACAATCTCGTGAGATATTAAGTCAGTATGACCTGGATGTTCTGAAAATACGTCAGCGAAAGAACGTAAAACATCACGGATCTGAGTTTGTTCAGAATGCGAAAGTGATGAAGAAATAGAAACATCCTGCCACGTTTCATGAGCAGAAATAGAAGGTAAAGTAAATTCCAAAGGAATATCAGATGTTGCATCCTCAGCCTGAACAACCGCGCATGAGGATCGATGAACCTCATCCATGACATCTACCAATTCAGGGGGGCTTGGCGTGTATAATTTCAACATATTTAGATGATACGTTTTAATCTTCCCTTTAATATCAATTGAATAATCAACATCCGTGATCTTTTTCACCACTTTGTATGGCCCCTGCCATGAAATTAACAACTTATTTTCTTTAATAGGTAGGAGAAGTAAAACTTCATCCCCTGGGATAAAAGATCTTAGGGTACGAGATTGGTTATGTAGCAACCTCGATCTTTGAGTTGACGTTTGAATACTCTGTGATGCGATCTGACATGCATCCTCTAACCTTTGTCGTAAATCAACAACGAACTCGCAACTACTGCAAGTTGCGTCATCCTGAGAAGTACCAAGGATTAAATCCTTCAATAGATACAATGGCCCTCTCGGATTCGCGCCATACACGAGTTCAAAGGGAGAGAAACCAGTACTCTCCTGAGGGATCTCTCTGTAAGCAAATAAAATCGATGGGAGAATCTTATCCCAGTCCCGAGGGCGTGCATCAGTGACCTTCCCAAGCATCAACTTAAAAGAGCCATTAAATCTTTCGCAAACCCCATTTAAACTTGGTCTATAAGGACTTGTGAATGAATGTTTAATGCGATATAAACTTTCTATCACGCTCATAAGTTCCGACTTAAACTGTGTCCCTCTATCAGACAGTATTTCCTCAGGAAAACCTATCCTTGTAAAAATCAAGTTCAAAGCTTCCGCAACTGATATGGTATTAATGTCTTTTAACGGTATGGCCTCAGGCCACCTAGTGCACAAATCGATGCACGTTAAAATATACCGAAAACCTCGATCCGACGTTACAGACAATGGACCGATGATATCTATGGCTAGTTTCTTAAATGCACTCACAGGCACATCTGTGACTTGCAAGGGTGCTGTCTGATTCTTACCCCTGCGTGCGACTTTTTGACACGTATGACAAGATCTACAATATCTTTTTACATCTGTGTTGATACCAGGCCAATAAAAATTTGTAGTAATTCGAAACAAAGTCCGATTACGACCTAAGTGTCCTGCCATTGGTACATCATGACCTGTATTTAAAACTAAAGGTCTAAAACTTTTTGGTACCACAATCTGTTTCTTTACATGATCATCTCCCTTTTTAAAACATCTGATCAAAACATTGTTACGAAACTCAAATCAATATGATGAACTCTTAGTGATCTTAATTTGTTTTGTTTGAGCCAAACTCAATAATTTCTTCAAAGATTCATCCTCATTTTGTTTTTGTGTAAAGATAATCGGAGAAATGTTTTGAGCATTTCTCAGTGGCGTCTCCTCCATGACAGATGGAGATGCATCGGTCAAAATACTCGCTTCATGCTGAGCTCTAGTAATGACCGCATTCGCCATCAATGGGTGCTTGATGACCCACTCTGCAATTTTCCTCAGGTGAACAGTCTTTTTTATACCTGGAATGTTACCAAGGATCGCGTCACTTACAGGGTTCTCCAAGCCACACACGAGTACGGTCCCTGAATAAAAAGGTGTGTCGATCTCCGCCTTTGCCATAGGAAACCATTCAATGTTACCTCCAAATGTAACACATTTCAATGACTTTCCCATAAATGATGATTTATCCAATAACGATTTCCGTATCCCTATAATCGTGCAGCCCGCGTCACGAAGAATAGTGGCTGGTTTGTCACCTATAAACCCTTTGTGTAATGTAAGGCGACCGATAAAATCGCAGACAGACATCGCTGGTAAAATATGGCCACACAAAAGTCTAGTTTTTGCACCTGGCTCATAAAGTGTGTTACACTCAGTGCAATTGTTATCTTTGATTGAGCATACAATGCATGAATTAGCCTGTTCAACCTGGCTATCGTGATCACAAAGTGGGGTACAGACTTTAGCATGGTCTGCTTTCCCTTTTGCCAGTTTACAATCATTTTTGTGATCAGCTTTGTGATTGCATCGTTTGCCGTGCTTATTATTTACATCACCTAAATGACACCTACCATTTCCATTGGAGCGTTCAACTGAATTTCTTCTATTGTCTCTGTGATGTATATCATCACTGCTATTACCGTAGTGTTGTCCACGACCTCGGTTAGAGTAATTAGAATATCTATACCCCCGAAGTGAGATGGTGACTGACGGCGAGGAAAATTGTACCGTCCTCGAAAGGAAGATCGATAATCACTCCTATATCTGCCCTCTGCACTCCTTGGGTGAGAACGGTAGTCACCTACTCCTCCGTCGTGGTACGAAACACATACAGGTAATGCATTATCAAAGGAAACCTTACGAATTTCCTTATTTGGATGTGCAGACGTGTAGTTTCTCCCCAATTCTTGACACTCATTGATAGATTTAGGTTTTCTTTCCTGCAAAAAACTAACAAAATCTGCGCCACAGGTAGAAAAAACTTTATCCCTGAGCATTAGGTCAAATAATTCATCAAAAGATTTATTGATACCCGATAAATCTATCCACCGACCCAAGTACAATTTAAAAGAAGAGATGAACTCTCCAAAATCAGCATTCTTGGACGGAACCGCAGAATAAAATCTGGATCAAAAAACCCTCCTCCGTGGGCTGAAATTTTGCCATCAATGTATTGGCAACAATATCAAAATCCGCTCTGCTTGTTTCATCAATTGACATAAAACAACGCATTGCTTCCCCTGTGAGGTAGTCTGAAAAGATAATAGGCCACCTATCTTTTGGGATCTTCAAATCCATAGCCCTCATTTTAAACCTCATGATAAACGAGTCTATGCAATCACATTTATCATCAAAATTCGGTAATTTAATTTTTGGATAATTAAAATTATTGCCATGAGAACCTTGTGGATTAGTACCATTATGTTGGGCATTAATCTTTGCAATCTCAATCTCTTTTTCTTTATCAGCCTGTAATTTCAATGACTGAAGTTCTATAGCATTTCTGTGTGCTTGATCCAACTGAAGAAGTTCCATCTTGCGTAGCTCCATTTTCTCCCGTTCTAGTTCTCTAGATGTTTCTTGTTCTCTTCGAGCAGCTTCTTGTTCTTTTTCTTTTTGAACCATTTTTGCCCTTTCTAACTCTCTAGCTGCTTCTTGTTGAATCAATTTCTTCTCTTCAAGTTCCATTTCCTGTTTCTTTGCGGCTTCTTTTTGAGCCAATTTCTTCTCATCAAGTTCCCTTTCATAAACCAATTTCTTCTCTTCAAGTTCCTTTAATTCTCTTGCTTGAGCAAGTCTTTTCTCTTCCAATTCCCTTGCTTGATCAAGCTCCTGTTTCTGTCTCTTTGTTCTTTCCGTTCCATACGTTCCAAATAGTCATGATAGTTTTTCTCAGCATAAGCTTCTAACTCAACTCCAGATTTGCCTAAACACAAACCTATGTCAATAAATTCTGATAATGAGGACATCTTGTGTTCTTTGTTGAATCAACAAGTGTCAAATCTCCTTGTAATATCAATTAATTACGTACAATAAATTATGGCATTGACTGAATTTATGCCTTATGTAGGAATGAACATACCAAGAATGAGAGACGAGCACAGTGAAAAAGAATGGCACAAGTCAATGATGATGATAATAAAGTGACATGTCAAATTACAGCACATTACTCGACGAATATAAAGGAAATAAAAGAAACAAAGACATGTTGACAAGTAACAACAGCTTGGTATAATCCCATGTACAATAAACAAGACAAAGAAGAACACACAAATACAGCAAATTGTCCAATTTTACAATAAGACAAGAATGATAGCAAAACACAGCTGTACAGACACTTGACCTACTTACGTAAATTAGTGAATGAAAATTTTATGACGTAGACTTGACGAAACAATCTATACAAATACCGATGTTTGCTATGCAGTCAAAGACTAAAATTCCACTGTTATTTTCTTTGACTGGACAACCAACAATCACCTAATAGGACATCGTCATTTGTAAAATTTCCGAAGAAAATCTACAAATAGCGAGCGCCGCCACCTCCCATTTAATTTATACAAATAAACATGTAGATGAAGAAGAAAAAAAATGGCAGACTAGATGTTGACTGGCAAAGATGCAGAAATGGTCGAATAATGTCACGCATTAGACAAATCAACACTCTATTTATCTTTCTTGTTGAACTCAGAACCTCTCCAGATAAGGAATCAGTGTGTTCGTGCTTCAATTCCACCTCAGGAATAATTAAATGGACGAAAACCTTGCCTGACTCCAAGTTGATCAAACGGTCATTTGAATGTTTTCCGGCTTTGATGACGTCACTGAGTAAAATTGCCAGATTGTCCTTTAACGTTCAAGATCGAAATTTGTGTGATTTGCCAGTATTAAAATCTTGAATGTAGAGATGTAAAGTCCGAACCGAATCAATTTGATGTCGCAGTGTTGAATCTTGACAGTCCTCAAGGTCAGGTCAACGATCTTTGATGCATCATCAAGGAGTAGCCGTTACATGGCATCTTCCATTGTGAAATTTAGTGAATGTACTGTTTTTTTTCTTTTCTCGACAATTTACAATCGTATAGTTCTTCAACTGTTAAAAATCCTGCGTAGAAGTTCAATGTAGTCCAGCTTCAGTTGATTTCATCTTCGTAGGAAGAAAATTCGTTTCTTGATGTCCCAAGATGTAGTCCAGGTAGACCAACCTGCCAGTTATCGGATGGACCTCCAGTTATTTGACAGGACGTAGCCCCAGTTATTTCTCCTCTGTTAAGGGATGGAGAAATTGCCCGAATTATTTCGTTGTCTAGTGTCCATTAGTTTTAATAAAGATGTGAAAGTTCTTTTATTTTGATTTGGTTTGTATTGTTAAATATTCTGGAAGTCAATCTTCTTGGCTACCTTTTTCTGTCAAACTTCAAATACTGAATAAGACTATCAACTGTTTGAATGAGCCTTGAATGATTGAATAAACCTCTCGGCTAGATGATTTGACAACAGTTTAATAATCGGTAAGTACGAATTCACAAAACGTCACAATCACGAATATGGCATGAATACTCCCTCTCTAACCTTCAGTCTAACATTATCTTGATTCGCTTTGTATACAATGTCATGCAACTTTTCCCTAGTTGATCGTACTTTTATAATATCATTCCTTAATTCCATTTAACATCGGGTTATTAAGCATCCCGGCATAACTAAAAGTTCATTATATTTTTTTCCAACAACATCGGGGGATTTGAGCGTCCCGGTATCTTTAATATTCATATATCATAATTTTCACTCCATAAACTTCGGGGTATGTCGCATCCCGGCATAGCAAATATTCCTTTACTTTATTCCTATAACTTCGGGGTATGTAGCGTCCCGGTATAACCAATGTTCATTTTTAAATGATCCTTTTGACCTCGGGGAATGAGACCTCCCGGTATAATAACTGTTCAATTATATATGTTCATATAATTTTATTTTAACACACTTCTCCGTCTCGGGAATTATCGTCCCGTATTGACTTCTAATATAATCTTGACATTTTCTCATGCCTATCCTTTAAAGCATATACAGTGTAGCTTACCATTCTCCTCAGAAATTTTTATTGAATACACAATCCAATGTACTGGCTGATACACAAGCCATTAGACACATCTTGACGCTATGACGTCACATTCCACTCTGCCTACATCATACCTAGATACTCATCTCCCAGCAACCGTTTTCATGTATCTCTTGCATTCAGTTGAGGTACGACATGGTGTGATAAAAATCGGCACTAATAATAAGTTGCCGCGATAAAAATCACATCATGAAGCAGCCTCAACAGATGTCTTCATGTTTTGTTTATTTACATCAATGGTAGGCAGTATGGATCTAATTTATAATCACTGAGCTATGTAAACATCTGCCTGACAGAATCATACCTGTCTTCAGGTGTCACAGTATGTACGATAAGTCTAGCTGTGTGTAACTGTTATCTCTGCCAGACCATCTGTTTCCTACAATCCCATCACAACAATGCTGGAATATTGAAACAGTGATATTTGACTACTTCACTTCAAAGAAAACATCACTTTTCTTATGCTGG
This sequence comes from Oreohelix idahoensis, assembly GCA_024509875.1. Classification (NCBI taxonomy): domain Eukaryota; kingdom Metazoa; phylum Mollusca; class Gastropoda; order Stylommatophora; family Oreohelicidae; genus Oreohelix; species Oreohelix idahoensis. The sequence goes on from JAMPIV010017041.1 coordinate 116,504, forward strand.
AATATTGAAACTGAGTGATATTTTACTACTTCACTTCAAAAACATACTTTTATTATCGTATGCAGGAAAATTGAAACTTAAGTGATATTTGACCACTTCACTTCAAAGAAAACATCACTTTTCTTATTTTATGCAGTTGACGAATAAAGTTAATTTTAGTCGGGTGGCTCTGACAATTTTATTTGGAACGTGGAAAACGTACCTTTAATACTGAGGATAGTGTTTTTAAGTGCTGATAGGATAAGGCTTTTTGGACATTCCGCTGGCAAATTTTCTTTCACCCTAACTTCACTTTGAGATCTACCAAATCATCTCCCATGATCTAACTGCAGATTGAGATCGACGAGTCACTGACCTTTGACCTACAAGATAATAAAAGATATTAATCTCCATCTCACTTACCATCAATAATTTGTATTTTCACTTCCTACCACTTCTAACAGGGTCATTCTCCAGAGAGAGCCAAGGAGATCTTGCTCCGTGATGGCCCGAATGCGCTGACTCCACCGAAATCCACACCAGAGTGGATCAAGTTCTGTAAAGTCTTATTCACAGGCTTCTCTCTCCTGTTGTGGATCGGTGCTATCTTGTGTTACATCGCCTACTCCATCCAAGCCAGTCAGAGTGAGGCTCCGCCTGGTGATAATGTGAGTACACCCTACCTTTGTCTATTTTTCTAAAATGTATAAGTGTTTTGTCTCTGTATCCGTCTTTGTATATCTGTAACATTTATTGGTGTCCGTCTTTGTATATCTGTGTAACAATTATTGGTGTCTGTGTATATTTGTAACATTTATTGGTGTCTGTCTTTGTATGTCTGTGTTACATTTATTGGTGTCTGTCTTTGTATATCTTTATCATTTATTTGTGTCCGTCTTTGTATGTATGTGTAATATTTATTGGTGTCCGTCTTTGTATGTATGTGTAACATTTATTGGTGTCCGTCTTTGTATATCTGTGTACCATTTATTGGTGTCCATCTTTGTATGTCTATCTGTGTAACATTTATTGGTGTCTGTCTTTGTATATCTGTGTAACATTCATTGGTGTTCGTCTTTGTATGTCTATCTGTGTAATATTTATTGGTGTCTGTCTTTGTATATCTGTGTAACAATTATTGGTGTCTCTCTTTGTATATCTGTAACATTTATTGGTGTCCGTCTTTGTGTATCTGTGTAACATTTATTGGTGTCTGCCTTTGTATGTCTATCTGTGTAACATTTATTGGTGTTCGTCTTTGTATATCTGTAACATTTATTGGTGTCATCTTTGTATATCTGTAACATATATGATGAATAAGCAGTTGGAAGAAAGAATTGAGGCTCTTGAAATGTGGATATATAGAAGAATGGGGCGTATCTCATGGAAAGAGATGAAAACAAATAAGGAGGTCCTAGAAAATCTAGGTATGAAAAGAGAACTAATGAGGGAGGTCAAAGTTCGACAGCTAAAATACTTTGGCCACATAAAAAGGCATAACACCTTGCAGAAGACCATAACAGAAGGGAGAGTTGAAGGCAAACGTGCAAGGGGAAGACAGCGCTATAAGTGGGAAGACAACATCAAGAGATGGACAGGAAAGAGTCTATCAGAGTGCACCACCAAGACAAGAGACAGAAGACGTTGGAGATCCATTACAGCCAACCTTCGTTGTGGAGATGGCAACTGATGATGATGATGATGAACATATATTGGTGTCGTCTTTGTATATCTGTAACATTTATTGGTGTCGTCTTTGTATATCTGTAAAATGTATTGGTGTCCGTCTTTGTATATCTATGTAAAATTTATTGGTGTCGTCGTCTTTGTATGTCTGTGTAACATTTATTGGTGTCTGTATATCTAACATTTATTGGTGTCTGTATATCTAACATTTATTGGTGTCTGTATATCTAACATTTATTGGTGTCGTCTTTGTATGTCTGTGTAACATTTATTGGTGTCTGTCTTTGTATGTATGTGTAACATTTATTGGTGTCGTCTTTGTATGTCTGTGTAACATTTATTGGTGTCTGTCTTTGTATATCTAACATTTATTGGTGTCCGTCTTTATATAACTGTAACATTTATTGGTGTCCATCTTTGTATATCTGTGTAACATTTATTGGTGTCCATCTTTGTATATCTGTGTAACATTTATTGGTGTCCGTCTTTGTTTATCTGTGTAACATTTATTGGTGTCCATCTTTGTATGTCTGTGTAAAATTTATTTGTGTCCGTGTTTGTGTGTCTGTAACATTTATTGGTGTATGTGTGTCTATGAATGTAACATTTATTGGTGTTAGTGTGTCTGTGTATGTAACATTTATTGGTATCTGTCTTTGTTTATCTATGTATCTAATGTTTATTGGTGTCATGTCTTTGTGTGTGTATGTATCTAACGTTTATTGGCATCTGCCTTTGTGTATCTATGTATCAGCATTTTCCAGTTGTCGTAGTCTGTTCAGTTGTAGATAACTAGTTAGCAGAGAGAGCTTACATAAGTGGTTCATTGATCTGTAAAATTATTGATTGTTATCTGTTGTTAATGTTGTTGAAAGAATTGTTCAGAGTGGTTTTCTTTGTTGTGTTGTTGTGCCACAAGGACTTTGAGAACAGAGGGAGAGCTTTGGTAACTTTAGATGTTGAGGGCGTAGTGATTTATACAGGCTGTTTTTATTCAGTTTTTTTCCTTCAATTATAAGTGCTATCAAATGCTTAAGGGAACAGGGATCTATTCTTTTTTTTGTTCTGCCAATGACTCACAGGAACTACACAAGGTCAAATATAGTTCCTAGATCTTGTTGGTAGTTCTTCTGTCCATTAAGTGGTTCAATATTTTGCTTATGTATCTGATATGATTTCATATTCTTTACTGCATATTTTGTGTGGATCTCTTCCATTGTGTGCTCCTCTGCTTGACACTGCCATGCACAATCTTGTTTCTGATTGTTACGCTGACTTGATTTTTACGCAGGTAGTATACTTGTATCTATATTTGTAATTTGAAGGAGACGGGTGTTGAATTGTCTGGCCAGTGTCTCAGGTATAGAGTAGCCACACCAGAATGGCCAAAGTCTTTGTATATCTGTGTGATTTAGTTTTTGATGTCTTAATGGACAGTAAGTTTGTGGTGAAATATGTAGAGAAGCCAGCATTTCAACTAAGCTCGCAGGATTCATTTGAGCCCCAGACTGCAACTTTACCTGGTTGGCTGCATGCTGGATGATCTCACAATGAATAGATGATAGGGAGGTGGCTCTCTGCTGATACATGATGATCCCTTGGGAGAGCCCAGAACCAGAGCACATAATTTTAGCTCTGCATATTTGGAGATTCTTAGTGCATAGGAGGGAATGCAGAGAATGCCATCTTCCTCCCTTAATAATTCGAAACGAGATGCGAAACACAGGAAAGAAACTGGAGTTAATGACTCCAACTCAAAATGTTTCAGAGTGGCAGAGAAGCCACAGGAAAAACCCGGATCTATAATGTAGATTATAGCTAGGTATTGAATGTGAAAGAGCGGCAAGCTCAGCAGCCATAGTTCAACTACAAAATACTATTATGGAGTGATTTTTATAGAATGCAGCCTGTTATTTACCTAATATTTGTTCAACGTATTTAATTTTCTGTGGATAACTTGCTCATGTTTCTTTCTTTAGGATATCTTTAATTTTTGTAATCTATAATAATGTTGTTGATGGGGTCGTTTGTATATATGTCTCCATGGTTACTTTGTTTCCTACTAGAGTTACTTGCCCTTATGCTAACTTCCTCTTCCTGCTCTCTGCTTCTATAACATGGTTGATTAAACGTGTTTGAGCTGTATCCAGTGTGTTCAGGCTTCGTGATTATGCTTCATAATGTGAGAATGTTTGACAGCCAGCCACGTCTCATTACATTTAGCAACATTTACTATACACAACAGTAAATATCAACATGGTGGCAGCGGTGTTTATTTCTACAGAATTCGAACTATTCTGCTGAATATCTTGTAACACGTGTGCTGACGTCATAAACTTGAGGTGAGGGGACGATAAACTGGTAAAACCAAGTTTAACTCTTCTGTTGGTAGGTTATTGCTTGCATACCATTATTAGACATTTCGTCATGGCAGAACGGCCCATGTTTCGGTTACCACCCTGCCTAGACATAAATAACGTCGAACCAGACACATTTCATAAATGGAGACGACAGTTAGAACTGTATATGGATGCAGCAGAAGTTGCCTCGAAACCTGATCCCGTTCGGGCGGCCATCATCCTTCACTGTGCTGGACCTCAAGCCGTTGAAGTTTTTGATCAACTTGCAGAGGAAGGAGACCGATATAATCCTAATAAAATTCTCGATTTGCTCCAGAACCATTGCAGCTCACGAAGCAATGAAGTATTACATACGTTCAGATTCTGGAACACACCTCTTCAAGAGCCTTTTAATTCCCTTTTGACTGAGCTGAGAACTAAGGCAGACTTATGCAACTTTAACGACAAGGATCGTATGATAAGAGACAAAATTGTCATTACTGTCAACAAAAGGTTACAAGAGAAGCTCTTGAGAGAAGCTGACCTCGATCTAAAGAAAGCCATTCACATATGCAGAGTCTTCGAGCAAACTGGAAAAGACATAAGAGAGATGAATAATACAGTACAACCTTCTGAAGCAAGGGTTGAACAGGTACAGAAAAAATCACTCAACCATAAACCTCCCAAGAGAGACACTGATCAGCATACTGGTAAAGCCTGTCAAAGTAACACTCACAGTGGGTACTTTGAACCTAGAAAGGAGTGTCATTACTGTGGACAGAAACATCCATTGATTAAGAAAAAGTGTCCTGCATGGGGGAAGTTTTGCTCGAACTGTTGGGGGAAGAAACCATTTCAAAGTTAAATGCAAGAAAGTTTACACTGTTCACACAGAGTCAGTGGAAGATTCTGAAGTTTTTCTTGCTTGTGTGAAGTCTAGCAAAGCTTGTACATCTGCACAACTCATTGTCAATGGAAAAATGGTAAAATTTCAGCTAGACACAGCAGTTGATGTGAATACAATCTGTCAACGCTTTGTGATGCAAGAACAATTGTTACCCACTAAACAGAGGCTTGTTATGTGGAATGGTACTAAGGTGACTCCACTGGGAGAAGTTCTATTAACTGCTGAGAATCCTAAGACTGGGATAAAACACAATATAAGGTTTACTGTTGTGAAAAATAGATTCACATGTTTGCTGGGCAACAACACACTGCAGGATCTACAGTTTGTGACAGTCAACACAAACAAATTTATTGCTAAGGTGGTTACCGACAGTTCAGATAATGATCATAACTCTAATAACCATCTAGGTGTCCTGGGTGAAGCTGTGTTGCATATTGATCCTAATATTCGTCCAAAGGCACTGCCGTGCAGAAAAATACCATTTTCACTTAAGAGCAAGGTAAAATCAGAGCTTCAAAATCTAATGAACAGAGGTATATTAATACCAGTAGAGGAACCGACTGAATGGGTTAACCAAATGGCTGTTGTTGAAAAGTCTGATGGTTCTTTAAGAATATGCATTGATCCTAGACCCCTGAATGAGGCTTTGCAGAGAGAGCATTACAGACTACCAACTTTGGATGATGTATATTGCCTGAACTCAATAATGCCAAGATTTTCACAAAGCTGAATATCAAGGAAGCATTCTGGCATATCAAATTTGATGAGAAGTCTAGTAAACATACAACAATGATTACACCTTTTGGTAGGTTCAGATGGTCTAGATTACCATTTGGGTTGAATGTAAGCAGTGAAATTTTCCAGAGGCATCTAGCACAAGCTCTTGAAGGTCTTCATGGTTACATCAATGTTGCTGATGACATACTTATTGCAGGTTGTGGATCAAACAGACAGCAAGCAATTAAGGACCATGATCTGAAGCTTAAAGCACTGAAACATAGGTGTAAAGAGAAAGGCATTAAACTGAATGAAGCTAAAGCTCAAGAGAAGAAAGAAGAAATTACCTTCATGAGTCATCTTATTACTGCTCGAGGTGTTGAACCAGACAAGAAAAAGGTTGAGACAATACTAAACATGCCCGTTCCTAAGGACTATTATGACGTTCGCAGATTTTCGGCATGATACAGTATCTAGCAAAGTTTCTCAACAATCTTTCAGAAGTTCTTCATCCAATAAGAGAACTTACCCGTGTCGTAAATTTATTTTGAGAGAAAGAGTCTTAGAAATAGTAGTCCGGTTTAGAGTGTAGAATGATGGTGAAAAGCTCAGTGATAGAAATGTAGAGAGTAAATAGTTGCTTCACAGAGTGCTGGAGGAGAGTAAAGACAGACTTATTTACGACAAATCGTTTCTCTCAATCTACTCTTCAGGCTCACCTGGTCAAACAATTATTTGCCAGTTTCCAGACACACATCTGCGCTCACACCGATTTGGTGCTTCAATCACACAGACGACGTGGATACAAACTATCTTAAACAAATAGGGGAAATTTTTGGGCTTTGGGTATTCCAACACAGTAACGATTAAGTTTATGTTGTTTATTAAAGTTAAAAAAACAATCACTACAATAATCATGTGTTTACAGCAAAAAATTATCATAAGTACAGAAAAATGCAAATAACAAGGTAGGGAGGGGTGAAGAAGATTGGTATCGACTAAGCCCGTCCCGCTTATTAGACAAAGATAAACCCACTCCAAAGATAGATAGTTATCAGGAACATAGGTAAGTTAACCTAACAGTGAAGTTAATTACTCTGAAAGAGGTGTTTCAAAATTAGGTATGGGTGGTAGAATGAATCCTGTTCTTCCCAATTGTTCTTCCCTTTACTAAGCAATGAAAGGGAGGGGGTTTTAAACAGAGTTAACAAATTATCAACTATCCCCACTTAAAGGAACAATGTAGGGTATACAGAAAATTATATTACCAGGTAAGCAAGTTAACAAAAGGGTTACAAAAAAAGATTAAATTTCCTGTCATTCATACACGCGCGTGAGGATCCACACTCATATATTCACACACTTACCGATTACAGCATCAGACACTCCAATAGAATTATATAAACAGCAATTACACTCTTTACACATGAAAAGGTCTGGTACTTCCGTGTCCCGCCCCAGATGTTGCGAGGTTTGCTGATAGCAACTATTCTCACTTATCGCCGGACTTGAAGCCTACGAGTTATTGTGTTTTATTATATAAAAAAAAAGTCTATGGGATGGCACTGACACAGTTCGACACAGGGGTGAAAATGAAGTGGTCTCTTTAATCTTCCGCTATGGTAAAATTCCTTCAATGCGTGATGATAGTAACTGCCCTGTAAGTTTATTAATCCAGTGAGGAAAAACTTAAGCCGTCACAGTTCAGGAAAATATGTACTCTCTCACAGTAGGGCAGTAAATCAAGTATCGCTACTGGCACTGTTCAACTTCCAGTTTATCTTACAGATTTGTAATTTTAATATGATGATTGTTCTTTAAATAGTCTTGGGTTGGCTTTCTTTCATGAAATTATGATAGCTAGGTTGCATTGAACCGCCACAAGATTAAATTTAAAAAAATGTTTCATCAATATGTCTGGAAGTTCTTAAGAGGATTTCTTTATTGCTGGGATTGCAAAGGTTACGATCACTCTGAATGAAAGAAAAAGAAACATGTAATATACCGAAAAATCAAATAACATTCTAAAGCGCGATGAATTTCCCGTTAAGACTATTCATAGATATATATATTCGCGTATTTAATTATGTATTTAATAAAACACTGCGCGAGTTCTAATGGTTAAAACACACATCTATAAATATAGGACTTAACTAAATTTATTAATTATAAATTCCTTCGCGACTTTAAAAGTTAATGTAAGCATTAACCATCTATTATCTTTTGGAAATAATATAGCAGATATATCATTACATTTATAACTGGAACTATTGAGATGGTTTTATTTAATAGATTTAAATTAACACAAAATCCAGTGAAATAGAATGAATGAACTAGACCACTGATCACTTTACACAATATATATTTTACCGTTTTGCACAGAAATAGAATTCACTGAAAATATATATAAAAATCCAGGGGATAATCTAGCAGGATTTCAAATATAGCTAGTGCTTCTGTAAAGGTCTGGCCAACGAGTGATAAAGTGTATTTCTACGTGGTCTGTATATATCTAACTTAATTGTAAGATGAGTGGGACATGAAAAAATTGACACCTTTTTTAGATCTCAGGACACTATGGGGGTTCTGACCGCCAGACTAAAGAGAGATGCAGTCCCCTGGATTTCGGTATCGCCGTTCGCTGCGTCCGTTCCGGCTTTCCCCGTTCGCTTTCACTGCGATCGGTTCTGCGTTTGGCACGGAGATGCGAAATACCGGCAAGAAACTTGCCTCGCTCGTTTCAGGGACCACTACTGTCTTTGATCGTGGCGCTAGTCTTTCCTGAAATCCCCCAGTCTGTGTCTTTGATCGTGGTCGCTACTATCTGTTTGATTCTGGCGCCGCCCCCTCTGGGCAAGTTAATGAAAATACTGCATATGATTGCTCAAGAGATGTCCATGGGCGTGATTTAATCTCTCCTTAAATCAATGCGATGACCAGAATGAACGGTAGATAAACTGTCCACATATTAATCAGCAAACGTGTGGAACGGTTGCATAGCTAATGAGTCCAGGTGAAAAGAAAAATCCCGTTTGACGAAAAGTTACAATATTCGGGGGCACTGATGTTATCCAAAGGGGTCGTTACGAAGGGTCGTACGATATCATCCAACACTTCAGGGTCACTTCAGAGTCAATGAGTTCGTCTGTCACAACCCGTAAGGATACTCCCTTTATCTGGTCTGCTGAATGCGAACAAGCTTTCAAGAGTGTCAAGAAACTGATTACTTCTACTCCAGTACTTGCATACTATGATCCTGATTAATCTTTGTGTATTCAAGTTGATAGTAGCAGCTATGGACTTGGGGCTGTCCTCCTACAAAATGATCATCCAATAGAGTTTGCTTCAAGAGCTCTAACTGAAACTGAACAACGCTGGGCTCAAATTGAGAAGGAACTCTTAGCTGTTGTGTATGGTTTGGAACGCTTTGACCAGTACACTTATGGAAGGAAAGTTACAGTCGTCAACGACCATAAACCTTTGGCAGCCATCGTTAAGAAACCTCTGAGTCAAATTCCTCGAAGACTGCAGAATTTACTGATGCGCAGCCATCGATATGACTTTGAATTCCAATGGGTACAAGGTTCCGATCTTCTTATAGCTGACACACTGTCCAGAGTTTGTATTCATAATGTCACATTGGATTCCTTAGCTGATAGAGAACGAACGAACGAACGAACTTTATTTTCAAAGGGTTGAGAATTGGGCACGCAGGCCCGTCTGACATTCTGCCCTTCCTTTCTCTCGTCTTTTATACTGGTTTCATTTATTCTCACATACATTTTACCCATCAATTCAAGGAATTCAACGTTATAAAGGTAAAATAATAGCATACTCACATTCACAGTATCTAATTATAAACATGAAATAAAGTATTGTTGAAAAATACAAACTAAGTATCACCATGAAACAAAATATGTTGAAAAACACTATCATCATCATTAAACCTACATTCGATATTATATCATTTGTTCGGAAAAATAATCACATTAGGGGGGCAGATAATCAGAACTCATAAAGTAATCGAAAAGTTTACGATTGTATGAATAGGGACTGAGGTTGTTATCTTTCAGATAATGTGGAAGATAGTTCCAGAGATGAGCAGCAGAGTAAGCTAAGCTTTTCTTGAATAAGTCAAGCCTAGGCTTGGGCACTTGTATTTTGTTAAGGCGTTGACTGCGTCTTTCACTGTATTTGAACATTGGCCACAGATATGTTGGAGCATTCTGTGACAGGATTTTGTAAACAAATTTAGCTTTGTTGAACAGAAAGCGCTTTCTTAGAGGCAGTATTTTGAGATCTTTATATAGATCTACACATTGTGCTTGGCAGTTGTCAGAAACTAGACGCACTGCACGCTTTTGTAGTGAATGGAGTCTTTTTGTATTGGACATAGAACAACCATCCCAGATTGTGGAGCAATAGTCCAGGTTTGTTTGTATGTGAGATATATAGAACAATTTACGTGCATCTTCATCTAGGAAATGTTTGATTTTAGCTAACTGGTAAACTTTCTGTGCCGTTTGCTTGGTCAGTGCATGAACATGTGAGTTCCAATTTAGATGCTGGTCAACGACTATTCCTAGAGTTTTATGTTCATTAACGTTTTCAATCGGTAAGGTACCAATATAGATCTGAAGTGTTGTTTTCTCTGAATTTTGTAATTTTTGTCTAGTTGATATTAACATGCACTTTGTTTTAATTATATTAATTAGCATGCGATTTCCGATGCTCCACCTAATCAGATTGTCTGTATCTTTTTGTAACGATAGTTCGAGTGTGTTGCAACTTGTGTCACTCGTGTAGACAGTACAGTCATCAGCAAATAGGTCACAGGATGCGTGCTCGACGTGCAGTGGAAGGTCATTAATGTATATGGCAAAAAGTAGAGGCCCAAGAATAGAGCCCTGAGGAACGCCGGTATTTATTACGGTTGGGTTTGAGCAATGCAGGAGCTGATCTACCTGTAAGATTACCTGAAATACCAGATGTGATGATGGAAAAGATTAAATCTGAAACTCTCAAAGACAGCGTGCTTCAGAGGTTGAAGTCGACCATTTTGCATGGGTGGCCTACAAAAAAGTCTGATGTACCAGCTGAGCTTATGCCTTATTTTGACATTCGTGACACTCTGACAATAGAACAAGGCATAATACTTAAAGGAGAGCGTATTCTTATCCCAACAGAACTGAGGCCTGAAATCAAACAAAAGCTACACGCTGCTCATCTTGCATTTGACAGCATGATGCGCCGGGCCAGAAGTTGTCTGTTTTGGATCGGCATGACGGCTGAGATTCGACAGATAGCTGACAGTTGTCCAGAATGTCAAGAAACGAAGGCAAGGAATACCAAAGAACCTTTAAACCGACACTCAAGAGGTTTATCACCCTGGGAGAAAGTTGGCACTGACATCTTTATTATAGAAGGTCGATATTATTTTAGTTCTGATTGACAACTTTTCCAACTTCATTGAAGTAGACTTTCTACCAACAATGACAGCACAGTTAGTCATCAGGAAATTGAAGTCTCATTTTGCTCGTTATGGTGTTCCTAAAGTTATTGTATCTGACTCAGGTACTCAGTTTACGTCTGCACAGTTCAGATCATTTACTGCTAGATGGGGAATACTTCATGTTAAATCAGTACCAGGTCACCATAAAGCCAATGGATTAGCTGAATCTGCTGTGAAACTCATTAAGAGTATGATGAGAAAAAGACTGTTCAAAACAATACAGATGCATATGAGGCACTACTTTAACTTCGTAATACGCCAAGACAAGGGTTTCATCAAAGTCCAGCAGAAATACTGTTCAACAGGAAACTGCGTACACTGATACCTTCTGCAGTGAAACCCGTTGCATCTCACAGCAGAGTTATTGAAAGTAGAGGCAAGAGAGACAGATCAGTGAAGACGTATTATGATAAAACTGCTCATGATCTGCCCAAGTTGTCTCACCAGCCAGTCTACTATCAAGACCCTGAACAACCAAACTGGCAATCTGGAAGGATTGATAAGAGGCTTTCTGAAAGATCTTATTTGGTTGAAGGTGAGAATGGAGGTCAATATGTCAGAAACAGAATTCATCTAAGACCTAAAACAACACCTTTCACACCTGATCCCACGGACCTGGAAATTGATTTCTCCTCTCCAGTTCTACCCGAGCAACAGGTTGTTTTGCCAGACATGGAGAACACTAGTGAAGTGAACAGTTCCAATCCTCCAGAAGTTAATCCTTCAACCCCAGCTACTTCTAGTCCTGGGAAAGCTGGCAAAGAACAGAAACATTCTCTCCTACCATCTTGCCATAAGAGACCTCAAAGAGATCGCAAGAAACCCTCTTGGATGAATGACTTTGTTCACTCATAAAGAAGGGGGGATGTTGATGGGATCGTTTGTATATATGTCTCCATGGTTACTTTGTTTCCTACTAGAGTTACTTGCCCTTATGCTAACTTCCTCTTCCTGCTCTCTGCTTCTATAACATGGTTGATTAAACATGTTTGAGTTGTATCCAGTGTGTTCAGGCTTCGTGATTATTCTTCATAATGTGAGAATGTTTGATAGCCAGCCACGTCTCATTAAATTTAGCAACATTTACTATACAGAACAGTAAATATCAACAAATGTGTAACCAGATCTTTGCTGCTGGTTTGTGAGTGTAGTTGTGGCTCTTTTGTTCTGTAGCCAGATCTTGTCAAAGGTTGATGGTATTTGTGTCCCCTTATCTTTCAGCCACATCCTGCTGTTAAATGTTTGTGATGATAGTTGTATCCCATTGTTCCGTAGCCAAACAGGTAATTTCCTATTACTCGTAGGTTTTTGATCCGCAGTGAATATGGGTATTTTAGATTTATCTCCCTTTAAAATTTTTTTGTTCCGGGCATTTCGCGGGGTATCGAATTGGGTTTCCAATTGATAAGTATCGCACTACTATTATATATTTTTTCGCTGTCTTTCTTTCGCTGTTATTCATTCTTCCGTCGTTACATCGCGTTTTTTGCTTTTCTTTAGGTGTTTTTGCTGGTGTAGGCTTTAATATAAGTATCGCACTACTATTATATAGTTTGTCGCTGTCTTTCTTTCGCTGTTATTCATTTTTCCATCGCTACATCGCGTTTTTTGCTTGTCATCAGGTGTTTTTGCTGGTATAGGCTTTCAGCAAGGGGACCAGCTGTATTGGTGGATCCATGATCCATAAGTAGCAATAAAGTCACGTGATGATGACGATAAAAATATTTGATACCAGCTGACTAATACATGGTAGTCATCCTTCTCTTTATCAGGCTTAGCAGCAGCTCTTACGCTCGCAGTAACAATAGCCTATGTGAAACATGTTTGGGATTCAAACCCTCTACGCATGAAGGCATTCATGCTGACAGGATGCTTTATACAACTGGCTGGAACCTGTGGCCTTATGGCATATCTAGTTTTGGCTATATCACAAAACCAAGGTGTGTGTATTGCTTATAATTTTTTTTTGCATCTTTGTAATTTTTATTGATATCAAATGCTACAAGAAGTAAAACAAGAAATACACCTGATTGCGATCAAAAGTACATCAAAATATTAAACAAGAAAAGCACAGAGCAATTTTTGGTATGGTCAGTTGCTGTTAAAACTGGAAATGATTTAATTTTAAAAGAGCTTAGAGAATTTATTCTTGCCTTAGAGGGTTGGTAGTTAGTTGTTTTTTACATACTTTTAACTTTTAGTCTTAGATTAGACATAATGTGAGACCATGGCTGATATTGATAAGCTTATGGTTCTCTGTAGTATGGTATTAATCTTTTTTTTTTTGTTTGCCGTTGAGAGGCTTGGTAGTTTGTGATTATCTTTGATCATCATTCAACAAGGAGCCACCACCAAAGCTGGTATTCTTGCAGGAAACCTCCTTACTTGCTTCCATCTGCTCTTGTGGTGGTAGTTTCTGTTTGTTTTACATGATGATAATTCTAGTGACATGTACAATGTCATATTAATTGCCACTTCACATCACAATGTTTCACTTCTTGCTTTTGTAGTTATTTTATTATACAGACATAAATAAACAATGTGGATGTAGATGACATGCCAAGTGATTTTTTGTTTCTGGTATGAGCACATATTGTATTACACTGCCTCAGATCACAATATGTCACTTATTGCATATGCACTTATATCATCTTGTCACATACAAGGGGATTGACATAAGTCTTGGGCCTGACCATGAAGGAGTCACAGGAGGAAGATGAAACTTGGCACATTTAAAGGTCATCATATTTGCACTGAATGTGTAAAGTACGCTTTGGTTTCTTCAATGGGTTTTCCCGCTACGGTGCACGGCGCAATGTACCCTATTGACCGGATCTGCTGCTCCAAAGATTTGACAAAACAATGGAAAAGAAGGCGGCCAGAGATAAAATTTCTGATGTTTCAAGGAAAAACACCTACAGAAATACACAGGGAGATGGAACCAGTGTTTCATGATTCTTGTCCTTCATATACTTCGGTAAAAAAACTGGTGTCAACAGTTTAAGTGCGGCCGCTCAAATGTTGCTGATCTGCCAAGATCTGGTAGACCAGTTTCAGAGTGCAACGATGAAAATGCAACAAGAGTGAAGAAAATCATTGACCAGGATCGAAAAATGACAATTGTGGAGATAGCTAGTAGAGTAAAACTGAATGAAAGAACAGTTTATAGAATTTTACACAACAGACTGAACATGAGAAAAGTGTGTGCACGCTGGGTTCCGCGACTGTTGACACGTGAACAGAAGCAAACGAGGGTAAATTGCTGTCAACAGTTGCTCAAAAAGTGTCAGTCAAAAAACTTTTTGGAGACCATGGTGACAGTAGATGAGACTTGGGTACACCATTATGACCCCGAATCCAAAATTGCCAGCATGCAATGGGAAACCCCGGGCTCCCCAACACCTGTCAAGCCGAGAGCGCAGAAATCTGCAGGAAAAGTGATGCTGACTGTTTTTTGGGACGCCAAAGGTGTCCTGTTGAAAGATTATCTGCCTTGTGGCAACACAGTTAATGGACAGTACTATGCAGATCTTCTCACCAAACTAAGAAAGATTGTGACCAGGAAACGAGGGATAACGCGCACTCAAAATCTTCCTTTGCTTCAAGACAACACGCCATCTCACAAAGCACGGCTTGTGCAGCTAGCAGCCAACGATTTGAATATTGAAATTCTTCCACACCCACCATATTCTCCAGATTTGGCTCCATCAGACTTTTTTTCTATTCCCAAATCTTAAAAAACAGCTAAAAGGAAATCATTTTGACAGCGATGAAGAAGTTATACTGACATGTGATGACTGGTTTAGTTTGAAAAATAGGGTGTTTTACTCCCAAGGTCTTTTCAAGGTCAAGCAGAGATGGCAGAAGTGTGTCAATTCAGACGGTGGCTATATTGAAAAGGAATAAACACTATACAAAATTTCAGCTCTCTGTGACATGTCCTTCATGGTCAGGCCCAAGACTTTTGTCAATCCCCTTGTATATGAATACTTGGCATGAATATAAAATGCCAAGTAATGTTTTGTTATCCTGCATGTGCCATCAATTTTCTGATATAAGCAGATTGTTCATTACACTGCTTCAGATCACAATATGTTACTTATTCCATATGCACTTATTTCAACTTCTGACATATATGCACACTGTGCATGAATACCAAATGCCAAGTAGTTTTTTTTTTTATACTGCATGAGCCATAAATTTTATGGTATAAGCAGATTGTTCATTACACTGCTTCAGATCACAATAGGTCACTTTTTGCATATGCACTTATATCATCTTGTCACATATATGAATACTTGGCATGAATATAAAATGCCAAGTAATGTTTTGTTATCCTGCATGTGCCATCAATTTTCTGGTATAAGCAGATTGTTCATTACACTGCTTCAGATCACAATATGTTACTTATTGCATATGCACTTATTTCAACTTCTGACATATATGCACACTGTGCATGAATATCAAATGCCAAGTCATTTTTTTTTAATCCTGCATGAGCCATCATTTTCTGGTATAAGCAGATTGTTCATTACACTGCTTCAGATCACAATATGTTACTTATTGCATATGCACTTATTTCAACTTCTGACATATATGCACACTGTGCATGAATATCAAATGCCAAGTAATTTTTTTTAAATCCTGCATGTGCCATAAACAAATTGTCTGGTATAAGCAGATTGTTCATTACACTGCTTCAGATCACAATATGTTACTTATTGCATAAGCACTTATTTCAACTTCTGACATATATGCACACTGTGCATGAATACCAAATGCCAAGTAATTTTTTTTTATACTGCATGAGCCATACATTTTATGGTATAAGCAGATTGTTCATTACACTGCTTCAGATCACAATAGGTCACTTATTGCATATGCACGTATTTCAACCTGTGACATATATGCACACTGTGCATGAATATCAAATGCCAAGTAATTTTTTTTTATCCTGCATGAGCCATAAATTTTCTGGTATAAGCAGATTGTTCATTCCATTAGTATTGTTTATGAAGCTGAAAATATTGATAAGTTGTACTGCGTTAGTCCTCTGTAATATTTTTATTACAATATATTATCAGTTCTTGTTTAACCTGTTTTTTTAAACACATAGGTCTATGCTTTGTTACATTTTTATAATTTACCCCTTATTAAATTTGTCAAATGCATTAGTATTGTTTATAAAGCTGAAAATATTGATAAGTTTTACTGCATTGGTCCTCTGTAATATTTTTATTACAATATATTATCAGTTGTTTGTAGTTTAACCTATTTTTTTTAACACATATGTCTATGATTTGTTACATTTTTATAATTTACCCCTTATTAAATTTGTCAAATGCATTAGTATTGTTTATAAAGCTGAAAATATTGATAAGCTTTACTGTATTGGTCCTCTGTAATATTTTCATTATAATATATTATCAGTTGTTTCTAGTTTAACCTTCTACAAAATTAAATACTTTATCACTAATTGGTGTTGTGTTGTGTCTTTTCTGTGCTGCAGTTCCATTATTTGTTTACTTATTATAAGTCCCATTACAAAAGAAAGCAATAGGTTATGATAAGTTTTTGAACACCGCATTTGAAAGCTGGTGTTCTTGGGTGCAAGGTATACTTAATTCATCCCCATGTGGGTTATAATTTGGGTATATAGTATTCATCACTCCATATAGTGTATTACTTTGTTCTTTGTCTTATGTGTTGGCTCTTCCATGATGTAATGTATCTGCCTTTTGCTGTGGCAATGTTTAATGTATGTGGTTGTTATGATTAAAATTCATAACGATTATGTATGTATTATAGTAAGCTCGACAGGGCTCCATTTCTGATAATTTTATAAGGAATTACTCACTAATAAAGGAAGTGATGTCATACCGATATGGTGTAGATGCACACGTGAGTTTTGAAGCAGAAGATTGGAGTGATCGTCTGCTAAGAGAGATGTGGATTGTGTTTCAGTGTGAGCAGACATATGTGTGAAAGCTCCTGCAGTCTATTGTGTTTTTTCCTGAATCTTAACATCACTAGGGCATCAAGATACTATGTTGAGGTGTCCCTAGTTTCTTCGAATCTCAAGAAGTATTTATGACGACAATGTCTATTAAATGAAGATATATAATACAAATTGTGAGAATGCCAGGACAGCGTCTCCATAGTGAACATTAAGAAGACTGCCTATTACTTCATTTGACATTGGGCTTATTGTAGAAGTATGGTGTTATTGTAGAGGGGCACCACTGTAGAAAGTACGTTCCTGATGATAATAATGCCATGTAGAAAGAGGGTCTGATAACGCCACTGTAGAAGACTGCTATGTCGTACTGTTGAAGGGCACTACTGATAAGGTTCTGCCTTATCTGATAAGTTCTAAGTTTATTGGTTGAACCACTGTAGCAGTATATATAGAACTTCCTTCCTGACACTGTTAATGTCTATAATTGTTACCCTTCTTATACACACTGTTGCAATAAGTAAGACTTTCATAGAATGCGCCACACAGGCTGCAGTCACAAAGACATCACAGTAACGTATGGAGGAGTCAGGAAGCGTTGAAACGAATGGTGCAGTTTCATACTATTTATTACGATAACATCACATCGACATCAAACAAACATACTATCAATGGCATATTGTTCAAGCACATCATGGTTATAACAAGTTCAGTACATCTCTAATATCAATAATAATTGAGCAGCCTGCACGTATCGTAGTGTTAGTAGTATGTCAATAAGTTCTCTCTACTCTCTCTGGCGAGATAAGCCAGGTACGACTCTGGCAAAAAAAGCTGCACGAGTGCCGGGCTTCAAAACATATAATGTCAATCTTCTCATAGACGCTTCTCCATACCAGGAGTAAGTAACCTCAATAGTGCCGGGCTTCCAAATATATATAATGTCAATCTTCTCATAAATGCTTCTCCATACCAGGAGTAAGTAACCTCAATAGTGCCGGGCTTCCAAATACATGTAATGTCAATCTTTTCATAAATTCTTCTCCGTACCAGGAGTAAGTAACCTCCATAGTGCCGGGCTTCCAATTACATATAATGTCAATCTTCTCATAAATGCTTCTCCATACCAGGAGTAAGTAACCTAAATAGTGCCGGGCTTCCAAATACATATAATGTCAATCTTCTATATAAACGCTTCTCCAAACCAGGAGAAAGTCACCTCAATAGTGCTAAGTTCATGGCTACAAAAAATAGCTTCAAAAAGTACTTTTACCTGCACTGCAGTTCCAGGAATAAGACACAACACATATGCCATCCTTGGCTCTCAGAAAATATGTCATAATTATAACAGGGGAAAACTCTCAAACCTGTTTAACACACAAAGAACTATATTCCCCGTTCACACAGTCAGAGAAGATCGCTGAACACCTTCTCAGCTCAAAAACGCCCGGCCGACTGCCACGAAAAACAGTCTTCCGGTCCCGCGCAAATCATCGCGCATGTCCGGATGATCACGAGCCCTGAGTCGAGCTCACACGAGAATAAACTAGAACCTTCTGGAAAAAACCGATCTGGAGAAATCTTAAATGACCAACTGACAAGACAAGGGAGCTAACAATAAATCTAACCTGAACCCAAAAAGTATACAATCAGTAAATTCCCTTTGACCATAGTATAAAAAAAGGTAACATCCCTGGCTTAAAACAGACTGACCTTAACACTTATATTCTATGTCATGGAGCTTTTTTTCAAGTGAAGAAAAAACTTTATATCGTTAATATTCCATTAGTGGCGACGAACTGGAACGGACTACGACTTATGGAACACAAGAAGTATAAATGGAAAAGAACAGGAGCTGGTGGAAGAGATGAGGAAAGCGAAACTAGAAATCCTGGCTATAATGGAAACGAATAAAAAAGGACAAGGAGTCATGGATCTCGGTGGCGACACACTGCTCTACAGTGGCGTACCCACATCTGAAAGAGCTAAAGGGGGCGGGGGTTGCATTGTGGCCCAAAACCAAAAAGATAGCATCAAAGGATGGAAATTTGTCTCAGAGCGCATTATGGTTGTACAACTAAAAGAAGGAGAGACTATAGTCAAACTGGTCATAGTGTATGGGCCAAATGAGGATGAGAGAGTAGAGGTCAAGGAGGAATTCTTCGAGCTGCTTCAAAAGACAGATGCAATTATCATGCTCGGAGATTTCAATGCCAGAGATGGAAATGACCATGCTAGATGAGGTGGAGTAACGGAAGATATGGAGAAGATACTGTCAATGACAATGGAAAGCGACTGCTTAGATTCCGCAGTGAGCAGAATCTGATAATTACAAACACAAAGTTCCCCCATAAGCACATACACACGATGTGAACCAACAAAGAATGAGAAGTCAGTGATCGGCTATGCCATAGTCAGGAGGAGCTCATGCAAATATGTCCGGGATGCCAGAGTCTTGAGGAGGCCAGAGATTGGAAGTGCTTGTCGTAGATTTTATTGAGTTAGGTTGAAGATGTTTAGGGTCCCGTCTCATTATTTGCCATAAGCCTTCATTCGATCGAGTCTGGCATGAAGGCTTATGGCAAATAATGAGAAAATTTAATTTTGATACCAACATCATAGATATCATTGAAGCACTATACAAGGACGCAAGCAGTGCTGTTTTTGCAAGCAATGACATTGGAGAATTTTTTCAAAACAACTGTAGGAGTTCGCCAGGGATGTATCCTGTCTCCAGTGCTCTTTAATATATATCTAGAACATATTATGCAGGAGGCTCTCTACGATTATAAAACAACCATATCGATTGGAGGCCGACCTCTTTGCAATCTACGTTTTGCTGATGATATCGATCTGATAGCTGGAACAGAATCAGAACTTCAAGACCTTACCTCTAGACTGGAGAAAGTAACAAGAACGTATGGGATGGAAATTAATATAGAAAAAAGCTAGATATTGGTGAATAGCCATAAGAAACATGTTCAGACCAACATTATGTTAAATGGGCAAACGCTAGAAGAAGTTAACACCTTTAAAAATCTCGGGTCCACTATATGTAGTGATGGAAGATCAAGTAAAGAAATCAAGACAAGACTTGAGATGGCCTCAGCTGCCATGACAAGGCTGAATGTGATCTGGAAAAGTAACATCAGTTTTCCTGTGAAGATCAAATTATACAAATCACTCGTATTATCTATTCTCTTGTATGGGTGTGAGGGCTGGACACTCACTGCAGATATGGAGCGAAGGATTCAGGCTTTCGAGCATAAATGTTACAGAAGAATTTTGCGCATTTGCTATAAAGAGCACAAAACAAATGTCTATGTTAGAGAGAAGATAAACACCTATGCAGGCCACCAGAAACCACTTTTGTCAGTAGTGAAACGTCGAAAGCTTGCCTGGTTTGGGCATGTAACTCGTCATGACTCCCTTTCGAAAACGATCCTCCAGGGAACAGTCGAAGGTAAACGGAGAAGAGGAAGGCAAAGAAAATCCTGGGCTGATAACATCAAAGAATGGGCAGGACACGTTTTTTCCACACTTGTACGCATTGCTGAGGATAGAGAGCAGTGGAGGACCCTGTCTGCTGATGCTTCCACCATGGCACCCCTACGACCCATGACGGGTTACGGGTTGAGATGAGATGAGATGATGTGAGAATAAGGGGTAAGAAATAGCTTTACTTTTCACAAGGGTGAGAGTGTAAGATAAAGGACAGTCTCTGGATTGAGTAATTGCTCTAATTCAGCTTATCTTACGACAATATTTAATAAGACGCACTTTCTCTCCAGGTACATATATATATATATATATCAGTTACACTTCACTTACATATACACATTTCTGTGACATAATACGTACAGACGTGAACCAAGCTATGGATAACATATATTGGGCAGGGGTTTTGACCAACACGATAAATTACGGTTTAATATCTTTAAAAAAATCACAACATCAATATTATCTATCAGAACGTATAGTTTACAGACTTCAAAATGCAAGAAAAATTTTTTTTAGCCCAACAGGCCCTTGTCGTAGATTTTTGATAGGGGAATTAAGACTTGGGTTGGTCCCTTCTGAATAGATTAGAATAAGTGATAGTCACAGTAGGCACATCTCCAATCCAACCTGCAAGTCTGGAAGGAAGAGCTGGAGAAGAGAGGGATGGTCATAAGCAGCTCTAAAACAAAATCCATGGTGATATCACGAGAAGAAAGAAAACATCAGATTAAGTTGGGAGAACAGGTCCTGGAGCAGGTCGACCACTTTAAATATCTCGGAGCTATTATAGACCGAAAGGGAGGCATCAAAGAAGAGTTGGCCACTCCAAAAGCAGCGGCTGGGAGACTTTTTCAGGCCATAAATCGTGGATTCCTCAGCAAGAAAGAGGTTGGTAAGAAAACGAAGATGGCTGTATACCGCTCCACCTATGTCCCAGTCTTGACATATGGATGCGAGACGTGGGCAATGACTACAACCCACAAAAGCCAGATCCAAACCTCAGAAATGAGGTATCTGAGGAAAGTGGTTGAAGTAACAAGAAGAGACATGGTCCGCAACCAGACGATCCGTCAGGGCTAAAATCCCGCCCCCTGCAGACTCAAGTATAAAAGTGCCAACTAAGATGGTTTGGCCATGTCTGCAGAATAGGAGAAGATCGGCTACCACGACAAAGCATGGGAAACAAAGAGCCAGGGATCCAGACCCCAGGACGACCCAGAGTCCGCTGGGAGGACAACATTAGACAATCTTTGAAGGACCGAGGACTAGAATGGAACCAGGCCAGGAGGAAGACAAACCGATCGGATAGTCTGGCACTCTCTCTTTCAAACCTCTATACCTCACGGTAGCTAAGCAAGTAAGTATTTGACAGTTTATAGCTTGACGATGAGTATTGTCATGGCTGCACGAAGTCTACACGAAGTGCCATGAGTTCAATGATATACTACTTGTAGGAAACATCATCATCCTGTTGCTGTGCCGTCTTCTTTCTTATAACAGCAACGAGATTACTGTACAGTTGAACTGAAACAAACGTAAAGGTGTAGCGAAAGCTGTATAAGGCTTAGATTTGTCAGATAGTGGCACTTGCCAATATCCTTTGGATAAGTCAAAACTTTGTAAAAAAAAAAACGTAGCTGTAGGCAATCTATCAAGAAGGGATTCAAGCAGGGATAACGGTTTCGCATCTTGAATTGTGACAGCATTTAGACGTCTGAAATGTATACAAATACGATAGATTTGTCTTTTTTTCTGATCAAAATCATAGGAAAACTATATGGTGAATTAGAAGGTTTAATTATGTTTAAACCTAATCCTCTGTTTTATTTCTTCCTGTACCTGAGATTGCACGTGAATCGGTATAGGGTAAGGTTTGAGTTTGAAAGGTCTGAAATCTGTTAGCTCGATATCATGTTGAATGATTTTGTTAAATTCATAATTTGTTAGTAGGAGTTAAGTGTTAAGGATTTTTATGTACGGGGCTGTTTTTTTCTAGTAAGCACGTTTTAAAGTAGTGCGTTGTTAGTTATTTGGGTACTTTGTTTACGACATTTTTAGGAACTTTAGCTCAACTGAAGCTCATGTGTTAGTCTTTTAAATAAAGAAACTATTCGAATGTTCTTAGTAGTAGTTTGGGGGGAGAAACGGATGAGCTGAGTTCAGATGTTAAGCAGTGAGTTCGCGCTAGAGCGACTTCGCTGAGCTGTACTGAGAGACTGTGATCTCGAGTTATTGTGTTCCTGGCAGGGCTTCAAGATGGTTGTTCCGTCTCGTTAGTGTGACCAGAAGATATTATTGAAGAGAATATATTTTTGAGGTGAATACAGAGTATATTATTGAGGGGAAGAGTTTTTTTCCAAGATTTATTATTCCAATGCCATGGATTACGTTGGCTCATTGATGTACCTAGTATTAGAATGTATGCAATTCCTTTCCTGATGGATTTGTACTTACACGATTTATTATTCTAATGCCATGGATTACGTTGGCTCATTGATGTACTGTATTGTGAGTGGCGGTGTACGCAACCAATCTCTGGATATTTAAGATGCTGTGATTTATGGTGTTCTGCAATCTATTTGCCATGGATTTTGTATGCCATTATAACTTGTAACATTGTGCTGTTCCTGATGTCTACGTTACTGTGTCAATAAACTGTATATTGTGAGTTGGAAACCATTGGTCTTACCCGTTGGTCTATGCATAACTATCGTTACTGTGGTGTGGATGATTGCAACATAACAAACTTAAAGTACCCATGACATTCGCCTATATCTATACATGTTTACACACCTGTCGGCCACCTGTAAGCCCGACCAAGGCTGATCGTATTTATCAGCGAATATATTAACTTTGCCTAACCGTGCCACTTTTACTCACGGAAGAATCTACATATACACAGTTAACATAAGTGATGGCCTGTGTGGCCTGTTATAGAAAACATATATATTAACATAAGTGTCTGCTAATGCTGTTTTGGAAAATAGACCGGTAACAATGATATTTGTATGCCCAGGAACATCAGTGAGCACGTCAGAAAAAGATTGTAATAGTACAGAAATCTACTCTTTCTGATCAGACAATAGAGTAGGAGCAATGGAAATATCTTTCCAGCTTTCAGTAGCCAAAAGATGTATATCAGGTAACGACAAAATTGGTTCACTATCATCAGAAAAAATCAGAACTCTCCTCCTGAATAACTGCTAAGGAGGAGCGACGATCAACAGATTCGTCGATAGCTTCAAAGATATGTCAGGTTTGATAACTTTTCTCAGTAGACAATGATTTTTCACACCCCAATTTGTAAAAAAAAATGTCGGAATGTTAATGTTAATATTTTACTTGCCACAAGGGAGCTGAAATGTACTTGAGATTTTTTCTGGAAGAATTAAATCAGGCTCGATGGGCCCGTTACTTCATTTTACTCTTTTACAGTTCTTGTAATGGGTACTCTGTCGTTCTCGGATGCCACACAATGTCAGACAGCTTTTTACTTTAACACCCAAGTCTTTAAGGATAAAAATGTTTTATGTTCTTCACAGATATTTCTCCTTACTACAACGTTGGTAGTAGTTGGGGTACTCAGTTTCACTGAATAAAAGAAAAACTACAACATATAAAATTACGTATACATACTATGTACTCGTTATAAACTTACATTTTTAAACTGCAAGCGGATGCTTGACTTGACTTATCGTTTAAAACTTCCCGTGAGATTAGGTTATATTCATAAAATAGTTTCATTTGATAATTATATGAATTAGCAATCACTTTTGTATTTTCGTCAATACTCAATGATGGAATCGGTGCAGTTATAAGTTAGTTTTTAAAAATTTCTCGTGACTGGTTATTATCAGTTAAAATTAACTTCATTATAGCTGTATAAGTTTAAGCTAGAAAGTAATTATAATTTTATGCTGCTTCTCCAACTGTAACACGTGTCCGACTAGAGAATATATAACAGACTTATCAATTTATTTTTTTCTGCTTCACAAGAGAAACTAATGGAACAAAATAAAAAACGCGGAATAGCTAATTTAACACTTAATCACTCACAAACATATGGATATATATAATTAACTCCACACACAGCTAAACTAACTCAGGCGATCGCAACAAACGACGTACATTATACGTGATATAGTTATGAAGTCTAGAGTCGGCAAACTAGTTGGATAATAGTGAGAAACTTAGTATACATTCTTATTCTTTTACATGAGCGGACCTGTCTACTGTTGAATTTCTCTGGAGATCTTGATGCAATCACATCTTTTCCACTCCGGGGTAGTATAGATGTATGTAAACAGACAAAGGGATGCGCGCTTATTTCTCCAAAAAATCACCTGATCTCTATTCCTCTTCTCCTTCTATCCTCTCTCTCTTATCGTAAACTTACGTTAACTCAGGCGGACTGCCATAAAACTAATCCAATACGCCGTCTTCACAACCTACTGCTAAGAAAATGTGCCGTAGCGACCTCGTGTCAGATGAAAATGACACAGCACGATATGCCTCCTTTTGAGTGATGCAAGATGGCATTTTCCACACCTCACGCCAAGAATCTAGACCAAGAGTGAAAGATGTCATGAGAAAAGTGTTTAGACAAAATGTACTGCTTCTGTTTTTTTTCTCTGTTCTAACTAGACGGATATTCCACAGTCTCGTTGTCTCCAGTCTAGGAGAATGAACACCTTACAGTAATAAATGCTTTTCTTAGTATCGCAGGAAAAGAAAATCAGGTTAAAAGTTCTCAGAATGGGAAACAAATACTATTAGTCGCAACGAAAAAACAAACATGACGTAAAAAAAAAACGAGAAAAGGATAAAAGGAGGCGTATTTATAATAGTAGACGCCCCAGGGGTGAGTGCTTAGAAACGAATATCAGAAAAATTATTGAGAAATAAAATCCCCTCTTTGCGTGAATCAGGCAGACACATCCGGATCTCAGCTCGGCAATTATTTGGGCACCAGGTTTGCCTCTTCCCTATTCGATCCCTACTCTATCAGGCCAGACTGGCAGTGATTGCAGCCTGTTTCCAGGACCAAATCCAAGCTAGAGTGGAGCGTAGGGTATTTGGGTCAGCTGTACGGTTCATATGGGTCGTTGACTGGCATTCTCTATTGCTGCACTCTTTAGGGTCACCGTCTGCCCTGACAATGCGACTGGACGTGTTTTAAAGGGACAGTCAGGAACACGGGTGGCCTATATACTTTGGAGCCCGCCAGCAAAAAAAACATTTTTCAACTTATACCAGACCTAGTTTCCTGGTCCAAATCGTAAAAATAGTGGCCATATTAAGACCTGTTTAACAGTTTCTCACCTGATTGAGCGTTAAATTATCACAAATCTAATCTCCCTTTTTTATTTTCATTTTTTTCCCACCCCTCAAACCACCTCACCTCACCCTACTCCCAATCATTCAAATAACAAACCAACCCTCCCACTCCCCTCTAACCTTATATAAAAACAAATACCCCCCTCTCCACATACCACCCCTTAATCCACAACAACTACCATAACATCACCCTCATCCCTATCATTCCCCACTCCAACAACCCCCAAAATTTCCACTACTAATCCCAACCACCCCTTTAACTACCCCAAATAAAATCATCTCAACCCCTTCACCCTTCCCCTCTCCAAATCCATTCTAAACCCACAATAACAACCCCCATATAAC